>VWYK01033151.1:0-19395 GCA_013399775.1 Semnornis frantzii | reverse complement strand
CAAAGCCCTGCAGGTAGAGGCTGGAGAAAGCACCATGCTGTGTAACCATCCAGGTCAGAAAAAGCAGGAGAGCAACAATCAGTGGGGATGGACTGGAGGGTGTTTGCAGAGCTGTTTGCTCAGCTTCGGAGCAGAGGGGCAAGATTGGTGTGTCATGAAGCCAAGTGTCTCCTCGACTGTGAGCAGCACACCAGCAAGAGGATTGCAATCCTGGTTTGTATTTTTCCTCTCTACTCTGTATCAGTAGATCTTAACGCATTTTAAAAGGGAGCTGACACTGCAGATTGGGAAACTTTGCATCTTGAGGCATCAGAGACAAAGCCAACCAGAGGAGCCAAGGCTGTGAGTGCTGAGCTCCCATCATGTGCTCTTTTCCCTAGCCCCAAAGCCACTCCCTGGAGGGGTTCAAGGCCAGGTTAGATGAGCCCTTGAGCAACTTGGTCTAGTGGAAGGTGTCTCTGCCCATGGCAGCAGGGGTGGAACTAGATGATCTTTAAGGTCCCTTCCCACCTAAACCAATCTACGAATCTATGAAATATTCTCTACCGCTGACCTTGGCCTTTCTCCCAGGGCCCTGCACTGATAATGGGGAACTCATTGGAGGCCAACCATGTCCCACAGGGTGGCTGCAGGACATATTGCCTCCTGTGGCCACGTGTAATCAATTGGAGCAGAGCGGTACACCCTGGCATGTGACAAGGCCCTTCAAAGTGGGGTTGAATTTATAGGGGTGTGCTCTGGTGCCAATCCATGAGGCCCTTCTTCCTTGTCCTCTCTCTGCATTACAGGAGGATTTCACTTCTAATCTGGAAACATCTGGCACTAGTTCTCCTTTTTTCCAGCACTGTGAAGAGTCGAGGTGAAAGGAAACACAATGCATCACCTTCCTCATGGGCTGCCATTCAGCCAAAAGTGACAGAGATTAGCCTTCAATCACAGTGGGGCTAGAGCTGATGGAAACCTTCTGAGGACTTGCTGGAGAAACATTTTCATTAGTGGAGAAGCTGACAGAGATGAAGTACCCCTTCACCTCGCCTGCCAGACCTTTCGCCTGCCCAGCATTAACAGGATGAGGAGATGCTAACTGCTGGCACCAGCTGCAGCACTTTTAGTGCTGTCTTCTTCCAGATGTGAGTAGAAGCTGTGACACTGCGAAGCAGCACTTTTATAGCCTGGTGCTGGTGGCTTTGGTTTTCCTCCTGCCAGTACTTGATGCTGGAGGCAATCTGGCTCTCTCTATGCTGTCAATCTAGGTGCTAGGTTGAGCCACCTAACCAAATGGGCCAGAAAAAGATATTCTTGGGTGATAAGGTCCATAGGTCCTGGAGGTATTATGGATTTTGCCTGCTGCATCACATTTTGCTCATCTAACAGGACTGCCTTTGTGGGGACTTCATGGAAAGTTCCATGGAAAGCTGTTTCCACAGAGAACTGCTGCAGGCATCATCTCCTAGTCTGCATCCCCCTAGGGCAGAGGAGATGCCCAGGATTCACTTCTGCTATTGATGCCTCCCTTGTGTTGGAGAAACATGCCCTGTGCCCCAGCTGGGCACCTGGCACAGACCTGTCTGTCTGGGTTACTGGGAATTAACTATCGGATCCCTGCCTGCGGCTGGCAAGCTCCTGACAAAGGCAGGTTCTGTCTCTTTCACTCTCTGCTGAAGGATGATTTGCCTGGTCCTATCTTGCAGGTTGGAGGGAAATCATTTTAATTTGAGGGGGAGGAGGTGAAGAAAAATAAAATGAAAAATAAGATCAACAGAGTCTCTGGCCACTGTGAATATTTTTAGCACTTCACAAAGGAGTTTTAACATCTCTCTCTCATTATTTTAGCTCGCTGAAGACCATTGTCTCATTGGGGCTGCTTGCCATGGTGTTACCTTCACCATAGAGATGTGATGTTAAGCTGATGCTCAGTGCTCCCCAGGACTTTGTTTTGCAGAGATCCTCATCTCCTCTCCTTCCGCCCACCACATGCACAGCCCTCTGAGAAGATGCTCCCTGTCTGGGAGAGTGATGAGCTCAGAGATGTTCATGTCTTCTGGGATGGGTTTTGTCAGAAATCTGATTTGAGCTTCCCATGAGGGAGGTGGTATAGCCTCATAGCTAGGGCATTTGTTTAGGGGACAATATCAGGTAGCTTCTGCTTTTGGAGCATTTTCACTTTAAGATATCTTTCGCTTCCCCCTCCTCCCTTTCAGAGCTGAAGCAACCAAAATGAGAGGAAAAACTGTCTCCTGAGCCCTTTTTTTCCCCCTGTACCCATCACTTGCCTTGTTTTCCTTTTCTCCTACAGTCTCAGCTGGCAGAGTTTCAGTGCTGGCCTATTGAAAAGAAAAGCACGTGCTGGCTTATGGAAAAAGAGACCTGAGACAGGATAAATCTGGAGGCAATGAGATCAGGAGAGGGGGGGAGGCAAGTCAGCTCCTCTGACACTTTTATTACGGAGCCAGGCTCCTTGGGAATGAATCTTTCTCGAAGAGTGTGTTGGTGGCTGACATTTCTACCAGGCCCTGACAGTAACCTTCACCAAGCCTCGTTGCCCAGCCCTCTTCCTGGGGCAAGGAGACTGAAGGTCGTCTGCAAATGCCACAGGCATCAGTGCTTGATGGTGCTTGATGCACCTCTGATGAGTTTGAAAGCACCATAAGCTCTTCAGGCTTTGGTGGTTTCAGCTTGTGGAAGCATGTGTTGTTTTGCAAGGGAGGTGTTGGCTTCTGCATGTGTTTCTCATTTCAGAAACGAAGAGGAGACCAAAAGAAATTCTCCTTGCAGTTGCCCAGAAGAATGGATAACTGCAAGGAAAGTGACTCCATGGCTCTGGAAAAAGAAGATGTATTTGCTTAGTATCGTGGTGATGAGGTGCTCACTGTGCTTCACGCAGAGCCTGACAGCGAGGAGAGGGTTCAGGTTACAAAGAGGGCTGGGCAGAGATAGCTGCCCTCTCCACTCCTTTCCTGTATTGCTGTCACCTTAGATTTACCATCAAGAGGGTGATGTTGTGGCTGGCAATGACAACAGCAGAATGCCACTGGCAGAGGTGAAATCGTCCTCTCTGTGAGGGGACTCCTTCCTTTCTCCTCTTGGCATACATCAAGGACTGCTGCCTCCCAGGGGCAGTCAGGACATGCATAGGTGCTGCCTGAGGGACAGTGTGCACCGTGCTGAGCATCTCTTCTTTGTCCTGTCCCTGATGCTGCATTGCTGCATGATGACATGTGACAAAGGGTGAACCCTTGTCACTCTGAGACAAATCAAGGCCATTGGAAGCTGTCGTGTTTACTATCGTGGGAAGCATTGCACTGAGGTGTCCTTTGGCATGCTGGCACCCTCGTACCAGCAGGAGATCTGCAAGGGGTCCTTTCAGAGCCTTTGGGGCCAGGCCTGAACTAAGTCAGGGTCTGAGAGGCAGACAAACGTGTTGAGATCACAGAATCATAGCAAGATGGGGGTTGGAAGGAACCTCTGGAGATCATTGAGCCCAACCCCCCTGTCCAATCAGAATCACCTAGGTCAAGTCACACAGGAACACATGCATATGTGTCTTGAAAGTCTTAGGAGAAGGGGACTCCATAACCTCTCTGGGCAGCCTGGTTCAGTGCTGTGTCGCCCTTACAATAAAGAAGTTTGTCTTTCATTTTGAGGTGGAACTTCCTGCATCCCTGCTTGTATCCATTGCTCTCTATCACAGGACACTATTGAAAAGAGACTGTCCTCTTCTTATTAACACCTACCCTTCAGATATTTATAAATATTAATAAGATCTCAGAATCAGCAGCTTGAGCAGAGCTGGTTTTTGACAAGTGTTCATGGTTCATGTTCTCTTCAGACTGCCTCTCACCTTCCCTAAGCAGGAGCTAATCTCATAGAGGAGTGCCTGTGCCCACGCTGCTCCAGCAGCCCTTCTGCCAGCCTCCCATCTTTGAGGGCCAGTTCAGCAATGCCTTAGTGCTGTTCTGCATCCAGCTTTTGTTTTCCAACTGCTTACAGAGAGAACAATGAAGGTAGCTGCTGCTGCCAGGCCATGCTAGAAATCAGAGAGAGGTGATAGACCTCTCTGTGCACTTAAATATCAAACAGTTTAATCTCACTCCAGTTCTCTGTTAGCCCCAATCCTGTCTTGCATCTTTTCCAGCTGATACATGAATCGTCTTTGTTTTATTTCGTTGTTGTTTAATTTTTTTCCCTTTTCCCCCTCACCTTATGAAAAATGGCTTTGCCATCTGCATCTGTCAGGAGTCCACCGAGCCGGGCGCACGGCTCAGTGAATATACAAATGTGTGGCTGGATGGTGGCCCCCTCTGACAGGCCGGAGATGAATACCAAGCATGCAGGCAGAAGAGCCTGTTCCATCCTTCCGCTGCTGCCGCCTCTGATGGTTGTTTTTCTTATCCCAAGGAGGTGTGAGAATCGCCTTTGGGAGCAGTGCTTCCTTCTGCTCCTGTTCTGCCTTGCCAAGGTTCAGTTCTCTGCCATCCATCATCAGATGAGTGCTCTCCTCGCTCCCACATCTCAGCTGCTGATGGGAATTCTGCGGAGGGGGTAACTGGTTGGCCCTGCTTTTTCCCCACCATCTTTCCCCTTCTCCCTTTTCCATCACACCTCCTAGGACCATTACAAAGCGATTGTCACGTTGGGGCTCAAGAACACTTGCATTCACTTGCTGCTCAGGTACTTTTGAAGTGAGGTAAGGATGAGATTGAGGGGAAGAAATTGTTTGACCTTACCCAAAATTACTTAAATGCTGAGAGCACCCAAGCGCCCCTGTGCATCTTGGCCTCGCTGTCCTCTTTCCCTGCTGGGGCTCTGCAAGGGGGAACACACCAGCTATGATGTCCTTAGTTCCCTTTACTTTGCTGAGTCACCCAGGTTCTCAAAGGGATGTGACAACCTGCCTTGATATCCTTGATATCCTCCTCAAAATCAGAATCACAGAATCACTTTGGTTGGAACAGATCTTGCAGATCATTGAGTCCAGCCATTCTCTAACTCTACCGAGTACGGCACTAAACCATGTCCCTCAGCACCACACCTCTGTGTCTTTTAAGCACCTCCAGGGATGGAGATTCAACCATCTCCCTGAGGAGCCTGTTCCATGAAGAACTTTCTTCTGATATCCAACCTAANGTCCAGCCATTCTCTAACTCTACCGAGTACGGCACTAAACCATGTCCCTCAGCACCACACCTCTGTGTCTTTTAAGCACCTCCAGGGATGGAGATTCAACCATCTCCCTGAGGAGCCTGTTCCAGTGTCTGAGAACCTGTTCCATGAAGAACTTTCTTCTGATATCCAACCTAAGCCTCCCTCATGCCACTTGAGACCATTTCCTCTTGTTTTGTTACTAGGGAGAAGAAACCAGCCCCCACCTCTTGGTTTCCTGCAGTCTGGTTCCTGAATAGTTTCTCTGGCCTCGATCTAGTAAGAAGCTTTCAGCCAGGTAGACTCAGGAGCAGGCAGGCAGAAAATGAAATGAGCCTTGCAACAGCTATATAGTCAAGGTGGGGAAGTTTCTGGGAGGGCAGACCCCCGCTTTGGCAGGAGGAGAGAGCAGGCAGCTTGAGCTGAGCTGGTTTTTGACAAGCAGATGGATGTTCAGTGGGGGCCCAAGAAAACCCTCTCACTTCAGGCTGTGTGCGAGCCCACCAAACCAAAGCATTGTGCTGACACAAAGGAAAGCATCACTCCACTTGATGCTCAGCCTGAATTACCTCTTCAGGATGCAGCCACCATCCCTTCCTGCCACCAGCTCCTGGGAGGAACCAGCTGCTTGCTTGCTACCAAGCAAGGATGCAGCAGGAGCTGGCGAACAGCAAGGAGGGAGGAAGGAGAGCAACGGCAGATTCCTCTGGTGTCTCCACACCACGGGGCTCTTGGCGAGAAAGTGCTTGTCTGCTTTGAAAGCTCTTAATGCTCCTGCAGGTGGGAGCCAATTTGTCTGCTTTCCTGCTCAGGTGCCATCTGGTTGCAGGATTGCCTGTGTGGTGGATAAGCGTGAGCGTGGTGAAGGGAGGGGGCTGCTGAGGTGGGAGAGAAGAGCCTAAAACTTTCCTTGGGTAACTTCTGGCTGGCGTTGCTCCCTCTCCCCTGCATCACAGCAGGGAGATCACAGCCTGTCATCTGCTGTCCCTGGAGCGTGAGGAGGGAGCTCAGGCACCACTAATAGCAAGCTATCATTTTAATGCTGATTTCCTACCAGGAGCTCAGGCTGGGGGAGGCTCAGCTTGGGTGGAGGGAAGCCTTTAGCAGATGGAGAAGGGGGAGATGTGTGGGGCTTGTTCTGCATCCCAAGAAAGGACTTCCAGAGAGCAGATGATTAACCACCACTGGGAAAACTGGTAGCAGGAGCTGGGGTCAGTCTGTGGTGGATGTGGGAGAGAGGGAGAGGGACACCTTGTTCCCAGTGATCTTCTTGTAAGGTATTTCTTGAGTACTTCAAGCTTTGGGTTGAATTTTGGAGATTAGGAAAAATTTCTTCCCTGAATGGGTTATCAAGCATCAGAACAGGATACCCAGGGACCATTCCTGTAGGTGTTTAAAAGATGCGTGGATGTGGTGCTTGGGGACGTGGTTAAGCGGCAGTGGTTTAGCAGAAGTGGTGGGATTGGGAGCTCTAGGTGAACAGCTGGGCCTGATGATCTCAAAGGTCTCTTCCAACCTTGACAGTTCTATGATTCTATGAATTTGGTGTTTGCTGCTTGTGTCAGCCCTCAGAGAGTTGTGGCCTAGGAGATGCTCAGAGCACTGGCAAGACTGCAGCTGACAGCATGGTTGTCTTTTTAAGAAAAGAGCCAAGCAGGGGTATGTTTAGCTACTGCTTTTTTTGTGAGGAGCTCCCCAGTTCAGGAGCCTGGACACATCCATGTTGGGCAGTGGGCTTCAAAGCAGGGAAATTGTGAGGCTGGGCTTGAGATACCCAAGAGCAAGAAAGAAACTTACCCTTTGCTCAGCTGCCCTGGGTTGCAGAGTGGCTGAGTTTGGAGTTTGAAGGAAACAGAACTGTTTCCCTGCCCTCTACAGAGCTGGGAGTTCCCACATCCAACCTCTTGCTTGGTCTGCTCTAGCCATGCTTACTAAGAGCCTGTGCTGCTTTCCAGGCTGGTGTAGCTTGCCTGGGAGCTGCTGGGCAGTTTCAAGAGGGGTTGACTGGCTGCAGTAGGAGTGTAGGGCTGGTTGGGCATTATATTGGCAGCAGTCAGAGAGATTTCTCTACCATTTCTAGACCTGCTTGGAAGCCTTGGGGCTAAAGGGATGTGAACTCAGATACCATGCTTGGCTAGCAAGAAACTGGTTGTTCACTTCTGAGGGACAGCATTGCTTTAAGGTAAGGGCCCAGTAATCTCCTGGTCTGTGATGTGACATCTGTGAGACTCACCAGCCCGTGCTGACCAAGACCATTGGCTTTATCATTTCATATGGAAGCACAGAATCTTCCAACTTTAATGAGCCCCAAGATCATAGAGTCCAACTGTTAACCTAACACTGCAAAGTCCACCACTAACCCACGTCTCTCAGCACCACATCTACATGTTTTTTGAGCATTTCCAGGGACAATGATTCTATCGCATCCCTGGGCAGCCTGTTCCAATGGTCAACCACTCTTTCAATTAAGCTTTTTTTTTCGTAATGCCCAACCTAAGCCTCCCCTAGTGCAACCTCAGGCTCTCTCCTCTCATCTTGTTACTTGGGAGATCAACTCTCACCTCGCTCCAACCTCCTTTCAGGGAGTTATAGAGTGCCAGGAAGTCTCTCCTCAGCCTTCTCTTCTCCAGGCTGAATGACTCTGGTTCCTCTCAGCTACTTCTCAGAAGATATGCACTCTAGACCCATCACCAGCTACATTGCCCTACATGGATTATTTTTTTAAAAACACTTAGAGACCATTTAAAAACTCTTCTGACATCTAGCAGAGAAGCAATGGAGGGACAGTCTCATGAGGTTCAATATGGCAAAGGGCAAGGTCCCGCACCTAGATGGGGGCAACCCTTGATATCAACCCAGGCTGAGGCATGCTGAAATTGAGAACAGCCTTCCAGAAAAGGACTTGAGTGTACTGGTGGACAATAAGGTGGACATGAGCCAACAATGTGCACTTGCAGCCCAGAATGCCAGTGACATCCTGGACAGTATCAAAGGAAGCACAGCAAGTGGGTGGAGAGAGGCGATTTTGCCCCTGTACTCTGCTCTGATGAGACCTCGCCTGGAGTGGTGTGTCTACTTCTGGGGCCCTCAACACAGGCAAGGCATGGGCCAGAAAGATGATGAGAGGGCTGGACCCCCTCTCCTATAAAGACAGGCCGAAAGAATTGGGGCTGTTCAGTGTGGAGAGGACAAGATTCTGGGGAGACCTTAAAGCAGTGTTTCAGTATCTGAAGGGGACCTACAGAAAGCTTGGGGAAGGACTGTTTAGAAGGGCTTGTAGTGATAGGATGAAGGGCAGTGGTTTGACACTGGGGCAGGGTACGTTTTAGGTTGGATGGCAGGAGAAAGTTCTTTACAACGACTGGTAAAATACTGGACAGGTTGCCCAGGGATGTGGTTGAGGCCCCATCCCTGGAGACATTTGAGATTGGGCTCAATGTGGCCCTGAGCAGCCTGATCTGGTTGAAGGTGTCGCTGTTGACTGAAGGGGGATTGGACAAGATGACCTTTGAGGATCCTTTCCAACCTGAGGCAATCTGTGAATCTGTGACAAAAGCAACTGTGGTAAAGGGAAATAAATCCAGCAACTGGTTAAATGGCAAGGAGATGGGAGAGCAGGAGGAGCCCATCCTGCCAGGAGAACATTAGAAGACTACATTAGCAGAGCAGCATTACTCACTGTGGTTACCAACTCTCAGATCCGCCCCGGGGGTGGAGCATGACTCGGTGGTTTTTAGGGAGCTATTTCCATCAGAAAAAAATTCCTCCTTTTCTAGAGACTCTTCCCTGCCTTGGGCGAGGAGAGAAAGAAAAAAGCAAAGGGCTACATTTTCCTAGCTGAGAAGAATCAAACAAAGTTTCCCTCAAGTAGTTGAGTGAGGAAATCAACACCTTACATATTCCCGAGAATAATACAATCAAGTGGGTGAGGGGAGGAAAAAAAAAATAGAGAAATCAAATAGCCTTGCTGCTCTCAGCTCAGCACTCTGAGTAATGAGCCTAGGAGCTCCCAGGAGAGGTGCCTGTGTGCAGGAGATGGGCACAAGTGTGTCGCATGGGCCGCTGTCTGAAGCCATGTCTCTCTAATTTTCTACATCAGTGAGAACACAGCATGGTGCCATCAATCATAGCCAACCTCCCCTCGGAAAGCCACCTCCTGCCTCGCCCTGCTGCGGCATCCCCACTCTGCTTCTGCCTCTGGCTGGGGACTGCAGGTGGCCCAGCCAGCAGTGCCCACAGGCACCTCCTCTTCCAGGGGCTTTCTTCTTCCTTCAGTTTGAGCCTGCTTGCACATCTGCCATTTTCCTTCCTCCACTGCTGTCACCTGTTCTTCACCGACATTTCATTTCCGGACTATCTCTCCCCTTCCTGGAGTTGGAAAAGGCCAAGTGCTCCTTTTATCTCCAATGAGAAGGTGGGGAGCTGCCTGTCCTGGTACAAACCTCCTGTGTGCTGCCTGGAGGAAGTTCTGGTGCTTGTACTGCTTGTTCTGGGAGTAGGGATGTGGGATTTTTTTTACAAAGGTATGGAGTCACAGTAGGAGGGGTAATGGCTTCAAACTGGAAGAAGCAAGACTTGGATGAGACATTAGGAAGAAATTATTCCCTGTGAGGGTGGTGAGGCACTGGAACAGGTTGCCCAGAGAAATTGTGGAGGCTGCAACCCTGAAAGCGTTCAAAGGCAGGTTGGATGGGGACTTAAGCAACCTGTTCTATCAGGAGGTGTCCCTGCCCATGGCAGGGGGGTTGGAACTAGATGATTTTTAAAGTCTCTTCCAACCCGAACCATTCTATGATTTGATGACTTTACAGCTGCCCTGAGGATGCACCTGCCTTCAGAGCATGTTCTGGGGACTGCTGGTGCCTGGTTACCTCTTTCACCCCAGTTCCAGCCCTGGGTGCAGAGCAGTTAATGTAGGCATCTTCCAAGCAGGACTGGTGGTGTGATGCAGCTGCTCTTGGTCTCTCGTTTCTCCTTTTGTGAAGTCCTCTGCCCCTTCCAGCCCTGGTTTTGTTTCCACATAGGGTCATCTCTTTGGCAGGAGCACTGGTGGTGGGTGCCCTCCTGAGGGGAACCAGACTACATGTACTCCTAAGCTGGATCTCTCCTAAGCTCCATCCCTGGAGGTGTTCAAGGCAGGTTTGCACGTGGCACTTGGTGCCATGGTCTAGTCTTGAGGTCTGTGGTAACGGCTTGGACTTGGTGATCTTTGAGGGATCTTCCAACCTTGGTGATACTGTGAAGCTGCCCAGAAGGCTGGTGAGACATGCACCTGTGCTCTAGTACTGTAGTGTGGACATAGCTGGTGGGTTTGATGGCACTTGCCGCTTCATCTCTTTCATGTTGCTAGACTGCATGCTCTTGCTTAGTTGTGACCTTGGACCTATGAAAACCTGGCTGATGTCAGCTGTCACGATGCAGAATTGTCCCATTTCTGGCTCCATGGACTCCAGCACCAGCTAGAACCAAGGACTATGCTTGCAGCACAGCTCTCGACAGAAGCAACTTCTGAACAAACCCATACAGTCGCCACCTACCTCTCTCTCACCCTGTCTTCTGTGAGCTGCTGAGGATCCTTGACTTCTCTTTCAGGCGTGATTTCCTGCACGTATCAACCCCGCTCCAGTGCTGTGGAGCTGCTTCTGACCTCCGTAGCAGCTGCTTTGTTTACCTCCCAAATGCCTGCCCTTTCTGGAAGGAGCTATAATTCATTGTGGTGGGTGCAGTGCTCACAGATACCTGGAGAAGGCAGATATGCCATTAAACTACCTTCTAGGCTGCTCTCTGGCCTAGGATTGCTGATCTGCTGGAGATGTAGAACAGGAAGGGCAAAGGGGATGAGATTGAGCTGGGTAATAATTGCCTAGCAGGGTAAAAGGGGTTGGCTGGGTTGGGAACTGCTGGGAGCTGGCACACAGGTGCAGACCAGTGGCAGACACCAGGGTGGAGGGATGAAAGATGGATTTTTAAAAGCATTTGCTCTCCTCTCTTCCTCTGCTTTATAACCTGTTTTTATAGAGACTGCATGAGGAACACATTTTTTTATTAGCAGCTCGGGAGTGGAGAGTAATAAAGATTAATTTTTTAAATAATTCCTTGCATTATCTTTTAATTTCCTGTGGCAGGGTTTGACTTTTAAATCTGCAAGCAGAGCTGACGACCAACGTGCTCCTCGGCTCGGAAGCGGCAGCCAAAGGAGCTGAGGGACCTGGTGAAAGTGAGAGAGGACCCAAAGTTGAGCCTGGAGTCCCAGCCTCTCCTGTTCCCTGGCCAAAAGCATCCATTCAGGTCTGAAGCATTGGGCTGTATCTCCACCCCAGGAAAACTTACAGAATCACAGACTGGTTTCGGTTGGAAAGGACTCTTAAAGGTCATCTATTCCAACCTCCTGCTGTGAGCAGGGACATCTGCAACTAGATCAGGTTGTTCAGAGGCCCATCCAACCTGACTTGGAATGGTTCCAGGGATGGGGTATCTACCACCTTTCTGGGAAACCAGGCACATGTGTTTCACCACCCTCACCATAAAAGACTTCTTCCTTCCCTCCAGTCTAAATCTCCCTCTGTTAGTTATCACCCCTTGTCCTACCACAACAGACACTGCTAAAATGTCAGTCTCCACCTTTCTTAGAGGCTACTTTAACTACTGAAAGCCCATAAGAAAGTCTCCCTGGAACCTTTTCTTCTCCAGGCTGCACAACATCAACTTTTTCAGCCTGACCTCACAGCTCTCAGGATATTGTTGTGGCCCTCTCTGGCTCTGCACCAACAGGTCTGTGTCTGGGAGACATGAACAGATTTCAGCTTGAGGAGATCTATTTCATACCACAGCTCATCCTGTCCATTGTGCTTCCTTCCATTGGTGGTAATGATGAAGCTCCCCTGAGGAGGAAGGGCAATCTGATGGCTCTGCTGTGCTGCTGTGGGTAATAGATCCTTTCTGGCCTCCACCAAGGACTGTGTGTGCTGCCTGGGACCTGTGCTGAGCTGTGCAGGATGATGGGCATGGGGGTTGTCCAGAGCAGCTGGATTCCCAGGTGGTTCTGCTGGTACTAGAGGAAGGTGGTTGCAGAAGTGGGTAGGGGGAACTATTAGGAAACAGCTGATGGAGGTGGGGTGAGGTGAAAGAAAGAAGTGACAACAGGTGTGTAACAGAAGGCAGCTCTCCTTTCACTCTGGATCTACACTCTCCACCGCAGCCTCCATAAGTACGGAAGACCTCATGCTCTGCTGGGCTTTAAGCTTCTTGTGAGACTGGCTTACAGTGGAGCTGAACTCCATTTGCTGGCTTGGAGGAGCTCTCACATACCCTTTAAGTACACCCATATCCAGGCTGGCACTGAAGCTGGGCAGAAGCAACACCCAGCATGCAGAGACCCCAGATCCAGTTTGCTTTGACCACTGACCTTCTTTTCATAGCTCGTTCTTCATCACGTGGCCATGCTGGCTGCTCAAGTTTGCTCTGAACTTCTGATCTCTCTGTAGAGCAAGTGGTGGAGGCAGAGCAGCCATTATGTGTGGGCAGGAGCATTTTGGCTCACGCGGGTATGAAAGCAGCTGTAGCTCCAGTGCCTGGTGTGGGCTTTGGGAGGCAGAGTGGAAACTGAGTGAAGAAGGGAGCACAGTGGGAGTGTTGATCATGTCCTAAAAAGGCATTTTACTGGATTACACTGGTGCTGTGCTAGAACCAGGACCAGGATGAGGGTCTATGGAGATGTCTGGACATGTGGAAGAGCCAAATTGTACATGGGGAGTGCTTTGATTCAGACAGCTTCTGGCTCCCTCTGACAAATGCCATCTGGAGCAGGCTTTTTGCATGCCTCAGGGTCTGTGGACTTTGGCAGCCCTCTGATGGCCAGCTTCACTGACCCAGCATGGGGGGACTGTGGGCTCCCTCCTTAGAGTGCTTCTCTGCGTGGTTAGAAGGATCAACTCTGGATTGCAGCAGAGGGGCTTCAGGCTCAGCCCCACCTCACTGCTGCTCCCACATCTCCCCTTGCTCCTGGGAAGAGGAGAAGCATGCCTTGGCCCATTCCCAGGAGTGAAGGTTGGTTGCCCCATGCCAGGTCATCTGTGTTTGTTGGCAGTTTGCTGGGCAAAGCTGTCTCTGATGAGGTCTGGGTTTGTGGGCACACTGCAGGAGGATGTGGGTTGGTCTGCTTTTGAAGGCTGTGCGACTGCCTGGCACCAGGCATCCTGCTTGCAGCAATAAATGTGGTTTGGGTTCTGGTTTTGTACTTTGGCAGGAGGCTGAGGTCTCGTCCCGCTGGCCAGGCTTCATCCAACTGGATCCTCTGGTGTCCAAGGGAGTGACAAGAAACTGCTGCACATGGCTCATGCATGTTTTGGGTGGAAAACACATTCCTTTGGATTCTTTTATTCAAGACTTGGACAAGAAAAGCACCCTGCCCCCTGCCAGCAGAAGGCAGCAGAAGTGCCTTATGGATGCTCCTTATCTGTAGGCCCTTTTCCTGAAGGGAGCCTGCAAACAAACTGGGGAGGGACTTCTTACAAGGGCTTGTTGTGGTAGGATGAGGGGAAATTGCGTTAGGCTGGAAGAGGGCAGATTTAGAGTGGAGGTGAGGAAGAAATTCTTTTCAGTGAGCGTGCTGAGAAATGGGAATAGGTTGCCATGGGAAGCTACGGATGCCCCCACCCTGGAAGTGTTCAAGGCCATGTTGGGCTGGTCCTTGGGCAACCTGGGCTAGTGGAAGGTGTCCCTGTCCTGTGGCAGGGGGGGTGGAACTAGAGGATCTTTTCCAACCCAAACCGTTCTATGATTTGGTGATCTCAGGAGGGAAAACAAGACACAGAGAGGTGGCTTGGTGCCTGTAGCACCAGCACCTCCATCTTGTATGCATCCATCCCTCTGTGTGTAGCTGCCAACTCTTGTGTCCCTACATGCTGGGAATAGCCACAGCTTTGAGTTGTGTTTTTCAGCCAAAAAGAGCGTCATTTGCTCAGGTTACTGGGTGTCAGGACAACTTTGGGAGTGAGGGGAAAGCTCCTGATTATCAGTGTGGGAATGATCAGAGGACTGGCGGACCTGTCATGTTGAGGGAAGGCTGAGAGAGTTGGGTTTGTTCAGCCTTGAGAAGAGAAGGCTCAGGGGAGACCTTACTATCATGGACCAGTATGTACAGAGTGGCTACCAGGGGGATGGAGACTCTCATTTTAAGAGGAGTCCCATGGAAAAGAAGAGGGGCAGTGGGAATGAGTTACTGCTGGGGAGATTCCAATTGGAATCCAGAAGAAAATGTTTGACCATGATAACAGTTAGAGATTGGAATCATCTCCCAAGGGAAGCAGTGGATTACCATACATAGGTCAGTTTTAAGACTCAGCCTGACAGGTGCTGGACCATCTCATTTCAACTACTCTGTCACCTAGAAAGGTTGGACCAGATGATCTTGGTGTCCCTTCTAACCTGGCATTCTGTGATCTGTCCATGAGCAGAAACCTTTCCTGTTATGCTGGGCTGGGGGAGTTCTTTTATTTCCTTCTGGAGTTACAGAGAGAAAAATAGGAATAAAAAGCAGCAGGGAGAGAGCTGTTAAAAAGCTTAAAGCTGTCACAAGGCATTGGTTGGTTTATGTGCAGTGAAGTATACAAACAAGTTTTCAGCCTGTTGGTTGGAGCTGAAGAGCAGGGCTGGTGGGGTTTTTGTGTGTGTGTGATAAATATGTTTTATGAGTCTTTTATGGGATTTTTTTAAATGGCTGTCCCAGTAAATTATTTACCAGGGTAATAAAAGATCAAGGAAATTGTTCCAACCCTATCACTAAGCATCTAAATCCCAAACTTTTACTGGGGTGGAAGGACCCTCTGAATTCCAGGGGCCTTATGAAAGATGGTCCAGGTGTGTTGTTTGTCTGCTGCATTCTTCTGGAAGCCAGGTCCCTAGCCAGCCCCAGCACTCCGCATGTCTCTAGGTGGTCCCAGGGGTTTGACACTGGATTTCAGCCCCTCAGTATCTCCTGCTGGAGATGGATAGCATTTCCATCCACCACTGGCTCTCACAGCTGCAAATCTCTTGATAGCCTCTGACTCTCTACATTCCCAAAAGGTCTCAGAAGCATAATGGTCCTTCCTGGTGTGAAGCAGGGGCTAGAAATCACTTAGAAAGTGGCAAGGAGTTTGAAGAACAACCTTAGTTCCTGCAGTACAGGCTGGAGAGGTTGTCTTGCAGTCCTGCAGATAATGAGGACCTGCTCCCACCCCAGATGTTTGGATGGGTACGTTTCTCCTCGCTAGGTATCAACCACTACATGAGGGAATGGCCATGTTCTGCTTGCTGCTGGCCCAGTCTCCATGGCAGACAAGCTCAAAATAGCCTTTGTAGAGGTGAGGCAAGAATTTATGGTGTTGCAGCCACATAGTCTATAAATACATCTTTTGGGGCACTGGACCAGACTTCAAAAAATTCATTCTCTCTTCCTGCTGTTCCCAAGGGGACAGAAGAAGAAGAGTGGTAGGGGGTCCTAGCAAGGGTCCCCACCTCCAGGCAGGGCAAATACATTGGCTGCATCCCTCATTTATTGTATTGTGAGACTAGATTTAACTTCTGGTAGGGGTTAAAAGACATCCAGTTGTTAACTTGGTGGCTTTGGCAAGGACTCTGGTGGAGAAACATGCAGCCCTCCATGGTCAGCTGGTCATAAATAAATTTAGATGGGATTTTAGAAGCAATTTCTGAGGCTTGAAAGAGATTCTTCCGGAGTGGCCTTCAAAAGGGATGGTGGGTGGGAAGGGGCAGGCAACGTTTCAAGACAGCTCTCAATATTCATGGGAAGGAACTTATTCATTCTGGGCTTTTCCAGAGGGGAGAGTCCTCAGGTATCTGATGTGTGGAAGTGAGACTGGATTGATCTTTGTTCCTGCTGAGTTTAGCTTCTACTAATTACATGCCTCAGGGTGTCTGCTGTCCTCTGTGGGACCCAGGGAGGGGAATCCTCATCTCCATTGCTTTCTGATTTGTTTCCTGGGTGTGCTGGTGGCTCTTGTCTTTCTTTGAGGTGGTGGTGGTGGTGAATGGCTGTAGCTGGAAACACGTCTGGGGACAGGGAGCTGTTTCTCTGGTCAGCTAACAGGAGGCACAGGGATTTATTTGGCTTCCTTCTGGTGCCTGAAAGCTTCCCCAGGTCTTACCATTTTCTGAAATAATTTATGGAGCTGCTAATCTTCCTTATTCCTTTCCATGCCATGTTTCAGCAGTGGCTTTTGGACTCTGTTTGGGCTGGTCCTGCAGCCTGGGGCATGGCCATGTCTCCACACACTTTGATCTAACAAACACTGGGAAAGAGATCCTTGGTGGCTCCTGGATGTCCTGAGCCACCCTCCTGAGCTGAGCTAAGTCTGGAGAGAGGGCAGGGGGCTTGCTCCTCTAATCTGGGAGTTGGGCCAGCAGGAAGAGCCCCGTAGCATCCCTTCTGTTGGCTGGTGGCTGCCAAAATTTTGGGCTTTTTTGGTTGCATTTCAGAGGTGGCACATCCCTGGTAAGTGGGCTAAGCCAGGCTGAGGTGTCACAGCCCATGAATCAGTAAGGCTCTAGCCTAGGAAGGCTTTAAACTAGAGCTGTGTGTTTTGATGGGCAATGCTTGCTGAGGTCATGGCTGTGTGGTTTGGCTTTTATGCTGGCACCTGGAGACTAGATTTCAGAGCAGATTTTCCATTGCAAGGAGCAGAGGCTGATGCAGCACCTGATATGTTTGGCCTTACAGAAACAAGGACACATCTCCCCTCTTGTTAATTGCAAACGTGTCCTGACAGTGTGGAAATGAATGCTGCAAACTGAAGTGAGGACTGAGGGAGCAGGGGTCAGGAGTAAGAAGCCCAGATGATGTGTGTAGGCCAGGCTTAGCTGCTCCTCCATCTCACTCCGGGCTATACAGTGTAGCTCCACTGTCTTTGGTGGCATTTCCTCCTGGCTCGCCTCCTCACGATGGGAATTGGACTGCACGTAATTGAAAAGGATGGGGCCTCTGCCAGCAGTCTGTGAGCCACAGTCCCCTGGCAGCTCGAGCTTGTTGGTGGAGGGCAGGGCAGACAAGCTGGGGCAGACACCTGCGCTGGGGGAAGGTGAGCAGCCTCAGCATCACTGGGATTCCAAATCCATCTCCATCTGAAGCTCTCTGGATGTGGCTCCCCATTGTGCAGGGGTTGTCCGTGCCCAGAGAGGAAATGATGTCTCCAGCTGCTGTTGCATGAGCAATAATTTGCTCTTATTTGTGATCTCCCCCTTCCTGGCAGCAGGACAGACATGTGAATAACCACTCCTCTGAGCAGCTTTCTAAACCAAAGGCTTGATCTTGAAAAGCACCCTGTGATCTGGCTGGCTGTCGCTGACCCTGAGCTGTGCAGCGCCTCATCTCCTCTGCTGGAGCATCAGCCAGGAGAAGCTGAGGGAGGTAGAAGGCTGTGGGGGTCTGCAGGGTGCAGATGGCTAACGAGAGCTCGGCGCGCGCGGCTGTCACAATGAGCCTTGGTGTGAGGCTACTGATCAAGGCGCGAGGGCGTTGTAAATCCCGCACCTACAAAGACGCAGGGAACAAAGCATTTCAAAGAGCTGCTTTCTGTGAGGCACAAGGAGCCTGCAGCCACCAGTTCCACGTTCAGGGCATGGTTAAAAGGCAGCTTTCTAACCCCATGCTAATTGCATGGTGCTCAGCCCAGAAGGTGATGTTTGCTGGGCATGGTGCTACCTAATGAGGGCTGCATCGCATAAAGGTGTCTCGAAACTGAGCTTTGCTTTCAAGTGTGCATGGTC
This sequence comes from Semnornis frantzii, assembly GCA_013399775.1. Classification (NCBI taxonomy): domain Eukaryota; kingdom Metazoa; phylum Chordata; class Aves; order Piciformes; family Ramphastidae; genus Semnornis; species Semnornis frantzii. The sequence goes on along the minus strand of VWYK01033151.1, from coordinate 1,488 downwards.
CCTCTCTTGGCTGCTAATGACAGAAGTGTCCCTGCTGCTGAATCAAGGCTGGTATGCCAGCACTAGGAGATCCTTAGAATCACGGGATCATAAAGGTTGGAAAAGACTTCCAAGTCAACCATCATCCAAACACTACCATGCCTGCTGAACCGTGTCCTGAAGTGCCATGGAAATTTACTGTTTTGCTGTTTTATGAACACCTCCAGGGATGGTGACTCCACCGCCATGGTCTCAAAGGCCTCTTCCAACCTTAACAGTTTTGTGGTTCTATGATGGATGCTCATGTTTAGCCCTTTGGGGTCTGCTTTGGGATGTGGTCCAAGCTGACCTCATGCTTTGCTTTTCCATTGAGGGCCTTGTTTGCTGGTGATCATGGGCTCAGGCTGGGATCTGAGCCTGTGCTCTTCCCCACAGAATCATAAAATCCTTAAGGTTTGAGGAGACCTCTAAAATCATTAAGTCCAATGTCAACCCAACACCACCAAGCCCACTAAACCATGTTTCAAAGTGCCATGTCTACATGGTTTTTGAACACCTTCAGGGACAGTGACTCCACCACCTCCCTGGGCAACCTGTTTCAAAGCCTGACCACTCTTTCAGGAAAGAAATTTTTCCCCAACATCTAACCTAAACCTCACCTGAGACAACTCAAGAGCCAGGTTCAACCTGAAAAAGCCAGGCAGGAGAGGCAGGTGAAAGAAAATCCATTGGTGATAAAATAAATTGGTTTTTGTCTTCCATTTATAACAGGGGTCAAGCTGGTACTGATTGGACATTGCCTGATCTCTGGCTGGGCTATGGTCACTGGACTAGGTGGCCTCCTTCATTGCATACAGCTTTTTAAAAAAAGAAAGGGGCTGGTTTTGGCTGTGAATTAAGGGGTTTTGTTAGTATTTTCTGGAAGGACAAGTTCTAGACGGTAGGTGGTTTCAGGCAGCACAACAGTTTTTATTTCTGTGTGTTGGCCAACTCTGTGGGAGATGGAACATCTCCTCCCCAGCACTGCCGGCTGCTGTCACACACCCAGGGCAACTGTTTCTCAGTGACTCCAGCCTGTCCTGCTGATGTCTAGACCCTCTGCCTTGTGCTGAAACCTTGCGTGTCTCAAAGGGCCTGGAATGAGGAGCAGATATAGAGGGAAATGCTTCCTCTAGAAAGCAAAATAAAATAGAGCACGGCAGTGGCTGGACACAGTGAATAAAACAGCTTAGTGTGTCACTTCCATCAGCAAATTGAGTGGGGAGCAGGGGTGGGGTTTGTGCATAAAACTGGTTTGTGTTTCTCCAGGTCAGTTGCCTGTCCAGGTCACTGAAGTGAAGTTATTTACATCTCAGAGGACACCAAAAAAAAGGAAGAAAAAGCCCATCTGTGCCACTCAAAACACTTCGGTTCACCGGGGCTGTGGTCCAGAAAAGCACTTAAGTGTCCATGAATGCCTGCCCAGGCAGCAATATATGGCGTCCCTGCCTGGGGCAGGTCAGCAGGGGC
>VWYK01033148.1:64978-99855 GCA_013399775.1 Semnornis frantzii | reverse complement strand
GATCAGGCTACTCAGAGCCTTCTTGAGGTAGNATCAGGCTACTCAGAGCCTTCTTGAGGTAGACATTGAATATCTCCAGGGATAGGGCCTCAACTACCTCCCTGGGCAACCTGTTCCAGTGTTTCTCTACCTTCATGATGAAGAACTTCCTCCTAAAGTCCAGCCTAAATCTCCACTTCTCTGATTTCAAACCACTGCCCTCATCCTGTCAATGCAGGCCTTTGGAAACAGTCTCTCTGCAGTCTTCTGGTAGGTCCCCTTCAGTTACTGAAAAGCCACTATTAGGTGTCAGCAGCATCTTCTCTTCTCCAGGCTGAACAACCTCAGCGCCAGAGGTACCCCCTGTGCCCCCCACGCAGGACACCACATCCCATGGCTCCAACTAGTATGTCTGGGATTATCCCAAGGAGTCAACGGGAAGCTGGGGAGACTGAGCCACCACTTCCCACACCAAGAAAGGCTCTAAAAATAAGCTTTTCATCCCCTTGCATCCTGTCAAGGCTTTAAATAGCTGTTTGGAGTTAGGTGGTGAAAGCTGTGGAGCTCCAATCACTTCTGACAACTTGGGAACCAAAAATAAATGGGAATGAAGAAAGAGGAGGAGCTCGTCCCTCACCGAGGTCACCAAGGAGAAGCACCCATGGATGGAGCCCACGTGGCAGCTGGTGACCATCAGGTGCTTCTGGGCATGAGGAGTGAAAGTGTGGCATCCTGTATGTCACCCTAGGGTGGCGACCTCAACACTTCCTGCCTGTGCCTGGTGCGGGTTCTTCTATCCTCAAAAATATTAGTCATAGAATTCCAGAATCACTCCAAGAAGGACATTGAGGTGCTGGAGCATGTCCAGAGAAGGGCAACAAAGCTGGTAAAGAGGCTGGAGAACAGGGCTGGTGAGGAGCAGCTGAGGGAGCTGGGGTTGTTCAGCCTGGAGAAAAGGAGACTGAGGCTCCTTCTGGCTCTCTACAACTGCCTGAAAACCCCCTGGCTTGGAGTCTCTTCTCCCAAGAAACAAGGGACAGGAGAAGAGGAAATGGCCTCAAGTTGCCCCAGGGAAGGTTTAGATCGGGCAAGAGGAACAATTTCATCCTCTTGAGCATTGTCAAGGGCTGTCCCAGACTGCCCAGGACAGTGGTGGAGTCCTTATCCCTGGAGAACTTTCAAGGTTGAGTACGTGTGGTGCTGAGGGACAAGTTTGGTGGTGACCTGGCAGTGCTGGAGGAATGTTTGGACTTCTGGAAGGCTTTTCTGACCCAAACAATTCCCTGACTCTATAAAAATCCTCCTCTGTGCCACACAGCAACACCCAGAACTGTCACCATGTCTGCCTTCCTACAAACCCACCTGAGGACAGAGGTGACCCCTGCATGGTGCAGATCTGGCCCCATCGGTGCTGCCAGCAGTGGGGCTGCGCAATGGGGCTGGCCCGAGCTGTGCCAGCCCACACTGTGCCCTGCCCTGTGCACCAGGCTGTGAGCAATCGCTGCTCGCAGCCCTGCCAGAAATACTCTGCTCTCCTGTGCACTGAACTTTGATCTTTTATTCAATTCTCATTCTTCTGGAAAGCCCAGAGACAAAAAGGATGCCCTGACACTCTCCAGCAGGGAGGAGCTGCCAACACTGACCCTGCTGCCCGCCCCTGAAAAACAGAATCATGGAATCACCCAGTTGCTTGGTTGGAAGAGACCTTGAAGCTCATAGAGCCTAAGCACTACCTTGGCACTGCCAGGGAACCACCAAACCACATCTCCACTGCTTTGAAACCCCTCCAGGGATGGGCACTCCACCATTAAATGACAGTGGGACTCCAGGGCCAAATATTTCTGGGTTTATAGACTTTGGAGGATCCTCCTCAAGCACTGGGGGTGGGCAGAGGTGGTGGAGCACCTGACCCTTGCTGGGGGCTCAAGCAAGGCTCTGCCTGCTGGCCTCGTAGGAAGGACCAGCAAGATGTAGCTCAGCCACCTTCTCTTCAAACAACTGAGGAAAAGAGGATGGGGAATAAAAAAAAAGGTTCATCTCAAATCCATGTCACATCCCACCCAGTGCTGGGCTCCAGCTGTCCTTCACTGTGGCTGTCCCATCCCCATAGAAGATACTCAACCTCTCCTGTGTGGTGCTGGGAACCTCACAGGAGCTCTGTTCCTGCTCCTCTGGGCCAGGTCACTGTGGGGAGCTGATGCCCAAACAGCTGCCTAGGTGTGTAGCAGGGTGTAGGACTGGTGGGACAAGGCTGGATTCGTGCAGGATGAGGATGAGGATGGTGCCACTGTCAGGGTGGGATCAGAGGGAGATGGTGCTGGGAGAGAATGAATTGGAGCTGGAGCTGGTGCTGGTGCTGGTGCCTCATGAAAGGCAAGAAATGATGGGGGTAGGTGTTAGCTCTGTCCCATGAAGCTGGTTGGCATCTGGCTGGGGTGAGAGCCCATCTGGCTGGCACACAGCAGGGTACAGACAGATCTGGTGGAATCTATTCATCTGAGGCTCCAGCACCCTCGTTCATGGCTGTATGCATAGAATCCCAGAATTCCCTCCATGGTGGGGCTGGAGGGGACCTCTGGAAGTCTTCCAGTCCAACCACCCTGCTAAAGCAGAGGCACTCACAGCAGCTTGCCCAGGATCACAATGCCCAAGTGGGTTTGGAAGTCTCCAGAGCTTCTTAAGAAGCACTGATGCTAAATTAGTACCAAAGGATCACAATGCCCTCTCCACTGCTCAGTGGTGGGGAGACTCAGAATCTGAGGCCCAGCACCCTTGGTGTTGGGATGGACTCTGCCACCCAGGCTCTGCTTTGGGTGCTCCACCCAAGCCCTGCAGCACAGCAGCTGCACTGAGAGGCAGCTGCTGCTGTCGGCAGTCAGGAGGACTTGTCCCACAACAACGGAACAATGTGGAGGTGAGAATGAAACTTAATCATGGATAATGTGCTCCCAGGGGAGGAGATGCCAAGTGAAGGATGTGGCACCAGCAGTCGTGGCACTGCAGAGCTGGCAGTTCAGAAGTCTCACAAAATTCAGAGGTTCCAAACCCACCCAGACGCTCTGATCCTGGGCAAGCTCTGTGGGTGACCCTGGTGGAGCAGAGCAGTTGGACTGGATGATCTCCAGAGGTCCCTTTCAACACACAGGGAGCTCAGGCAGCCAGGTGAGGAAAGGCTCCGGTGATGTCATGGCATTTAAACCAATAATGCCCACCAAGGACTGCCACATCCACCACTTGTGTCCTCCACAGGCTTTGGTCTGGTGTTAAGATTTAATCAGCACCCAACTGCCCATCCCTGGCACCCTGTGGAGCTGGGGCACCTCCAGGTAAAAGCTTGAGCAGAGAGATGTGCCCAAAGCCAACCTGGCACATCCCATGGGAGCTGTGGTCCTGCTCTGGTCAAGGATCAAGGGTGATGAGACCCTGGCACCAGCTGCCCAGAGATGCCCTGTCCCTGGACCCATGCTGGTCAGGTTGAGGCTGTGAGCGGCCTGCTCTAGTTGCAGATGTCCGTGCTGCTTGCAGGTGATTAAACTGGATGAACGTGAAAGGTCATTTCCCACCCAAACCAGTCTGGGATTCAACCCTCTTGGGGCTGGGATGCTGGGTGGAAGGGTCCTGGGCATCACCCTCAACCTCCTCACCTTGGTGGTCCAAGGAAAGCTATGCCCAGCTGCCAGCCTGCAGTTCCTTCAGCACACTCAGAGCAGCCCAAGCAGCTCTTCCCTTTGCCCTCTCCATGCCCGGCCCTGAGGGGACCTGTACCATGTGCCAGCACTGAGGGGTTGGCAGTGCCTGTGCCCACTGTGCAAATACCACAGCAATTTTCCTGGTGAATAACCAACACACACAGTGCTGGCAGCAGGCTGACCACAGGTTGCAGGATCCCAGCTGTCCCCAGCACCACTCCAGTGCCAGGTTGTCACACCAAGACCTCTGGATGCCATCCACCAAGGTGCCAGCGGAAGGTGACTCTGGGTGTCCCAGACTGGATGTGGAGCTGTGTCAGATTTTGACAGGCAGCTCACACCAGAGCCTTGCTCCACGCCAGGGCAGTGCCAGGGCCGGTGCCCCACACTGGGACATTGCTGCTGGCAGCCTCCATCACCGTCGCAGCCTAGGCCCGGGTGAGAGCCGTGCCAGGACCGTGACGTGCCACACAGAGGCCATAGAGCAGGTGACATCCAGTGGCTGCGGGGAGCAATGCAGCCCCACTGCCTCCATGGGCACCAGCTCCCTGGCACTCGCACCCAGCATATGTCCACCCGCCCCAGGCATCTCGCCGGGCTCTGTAGCTCTAAGCAAGGCCAGACGATGCTTGAAGGGTGGCACGGATGTGGGTGAGCTGCTCGTGGGCAGCTGCCACGCTGGCAGGCACAGAGGAGGACAAGGGCGACAGGGCCTGGAGCGTGCAAAGCTCTGGCACAACCCCAACTGTGCCCTACCGCTCCCCGGTGAGCTCCCACCGAGATGCCCTGCAGAGGCTGGCACCTCCCGGTGCCCTTGCTGGGACGCGATGGGTGCTGCAAGAGCCCTTCCTCCTCCACCCTGCACTGGCAGGATCCAGTAGCGCCCAGCCGAGCAGCCGCGGGAACACAGGGACAAGAGACACGCGTGGACACAGCCCCAGGTGGTGGCACAGGGTGCCCTCCTGTGCCACTCTGCTCCTGCAGGACTGGTGCTGGCACAGGAGGCTAGGATCCCCTCCAGCACCAGTGGGAAAAGGGGGATGTCCGTGCCAAAACCAGTGAAAAACGGTCAGAAAACAACCCTAAACTGGAGCCAGGGGAGGTCTCATCTGTAGGCTGAGGTACCTACTGGGCACGGCGTTGTTCCCCAGGCAGGACGGACATGCCAGGGCCGGGGTCACAGGCAGGTCCGGCGGCTGGAGCAGGAGGCACTGGGAGGTATTTGCAATTTCCTCCCACCCGGGGACTTTCTCCCTGCCTCTTCGGAGAACTTCCCCGCCCTCCGGGCACGGCTTTAATAACAGTGCGGCTAGGGGCGGGGGAGAGCACAAAGCACCCCATGGATGAGGCACCAGTGATGGGAGCTCATCTGCACCCCTTCACCAGACCCCCATCGGTCCCACACCTCAGCCCCTGGGCAGCTGGGACCCACTGAGAGGGCTTGTCCTGAGCCCTCCTGCCCCCCTGTCAAGGGTTGTGCCATGGACATCCTAGACCTGGAGAGCTGGGACCTGAGGGGACAGCCCAACCCCACAGAGCAGGGCATGCCACAAACAGAGCAGCCTTTTCTGGTCCAGTGGCAGCTGCAGGCACTGGTGTGTCAGCACCAGGGGGGCTGTTCTCATGGGACACCTCAACCAGCACTGCCAGAACCCCGCCTTGCTGCCCTCACCCCAGCACATCCAGATCAGTGTTGCTGGGGGACAGCATGTCCCTCAGTGTCACTTCCCTCCTGGTGCTGCCAGTACCCCATGGCCGCCACGTTGGCAGGGTGGATGAGCAGCTCTGCCAGGAGAGCCAGGCTGGAGCCATGTTTACTCTGAGCCCAAAGCTCCCATCACTCACAGCTGCTGGGTTACAGAACCACCAACCCTGCTTTGTGCTTCTTCACCCAGATGAAAGGCTTGGCTCTGGCCACAGCCTGTCCCCAGGCTTTGTCTGGCCCAGCTCCTCCAGCTTTCCCACTGTGCTGGCATGGTGGCACTCAGTCAAAGCAGGCGGCAGTGCCACGAGAGCCACTGGTGTGATCAGTGATTGTGTGTGGTTGAACAGTTACAGCCACAAGGAAGAATCAAGGAATTGTCTGGTTGGAGGAGGCCTTCCAGATTGCGGAGTCCACCCATCAACCCAGCACTGCCAGGTCACCACCAAACCATGTCCCTTAGCACCACATGTCCATGGCTTTGAAAAATCCTCCAGGGATGGGGACTGGAAAGCCTGAGCCAGACCTTGACAACCCTCAGGGGCAAGGAACTATTCCTTATGTCCAACCCAAGCCTCCCCTGGGGCAACTTGAGGCCATTTCTTCTTGTCCTGTTCCTTGGGAGAAGAGACTGGCCACAACTTGGCTCCAACCTCCTTTCAGGGAGCTGTGGAGAGCCAGAAGGTCTCCCTTCAGCCTCTTCCTCTCCAGGCTGAGCAACCCCAGTTCCCTCAACTGCTCCCCACCAGCTCTGTTCTCCAGACCCTTTACCACCTTCATTGCCCTGCTCTGGACCTACTCCAGCCCCTTAATGTCCTTCTTGGAGTGAGAGCCCAAATCGACCTCAGGTTTGGAGGTGCAGCATCCTCAGAGCTGTGGGTCATGCCCTGGCTCAGGCAGGGGCTGCTGTTTGGGCACAGACTGGTGTGGGATCCTCTTACTACCTTTTGGTGTTACCCCAGGATGTTGCAACCACCCCCCACCCCCAATGCCACCATCCACAGCAGTGCAGACAGGATTGCCACTGTCACCCCCTCTCCCCCACGAAGGCACAGGGTGGGGCACACCCCGAGGTAGAGTGAGGGATGAGGAATAGCGCCAGAAGCCTCAGCAAGATGTCCTGCAGGGGAACATCTGCCTCCTGTCCTCCTCCTCTGGCAGATGTTCCAAAGGGAACAGTTTGTACCCTCCAGAGCCAAACTATGGATGTGACCTCATCCCACAGCCCTGTCCAACCCTGTCCAGTTCTGAGCCAGGGAGCCCAGGGGAGCTGCACAAGGCTCTTCCTGGACACCTTTACCTGTCCCTGGCAGGACTTGGTTAACTTCAGGCAGGACAAACATTCCCAGATGTGTTCTCTGTGGAGAGAGAGGCTGGAATGTGGGTCAGCAGGACGTGACTGGAGTTCTGAGTGTGCCTGCACAGCAGCAGGAGCTTGCAGGAGGTGCTCAAGGGCTTCATGTGCCCCTGGGCACAGTCACCAGCCAGGCCACTGCTCCCTGAAGTGATGACCTCAGCTGAGCCACCTCAAAGTGCAGAGGGACAAAGGGGCACCTCTCTGGGCTCAGCAGGGCTGACACCACCCCTTGTCACTGTAGTGGAAAGCAAACCTGGAGCAAGAAAAGAATCAAAGCTACAACTGTGTTGAGGTCATGGTGACAGAGACCATGAAGTCCTCTCCAAATCATGAGGGGATGGTGACAGATACAATGAAGGGTGTTCTCTGTGTGTGTGTGTCCCTGGCCTCAGCTCACCATTCCCCAACAAAGGAACCAGGCAAAAGCTTTTAATTTTGGAGACAAATTTCCACCTCAAAGTCCCTCTGTGCTTGTGCCCACCCTGGGGAAGGATGGCAAAGCCCTCAGGGAGTGGTGGAGGAGGGGAAGGGAGAGGCTGGGGTGGTGGGGGAGGACAGTGACCTGGAAGGAGGACACAGGACATCAGTATCGACAGCTGCTTGGGTGACTCCTCCCTTCCCTGCAGGCCTTTCTCACTTCTGCCTTCAGATCTTGTTTCAATCAGTGGTGCAGACAGCATGGCAGCATGGCATCAGATGTGCCAGCCCTGGGGCACCCAGCACAGGCTCTGCCACTCCACCTGCAGCTCTAGAGGACAGCCGTAGGGGTCCTTAGAGCCAGCAAGGACCCTTGGGTGTGGTGCTGGCCTCATTTCAGCCCAAATGGACTTGGGGTTCCCAGGAGCCAGCCTGGTGGTGGGTGATTAGGGACTGTGGCTGCTACTAGACTAAGTTCAGCAGCTTGCCACCACCTCTGATCTTTGGTGACCACCAGGACCAGATCCCACTGTGCAGAGGTGCCCCCATCTTGGGGGACACTTCTCCCACCTCAGGTATGCCCAGAGCAGTGACCAAAGGACAGAAGGACCTCGGCCAAGGCAGAAGCACCAGCTGGGCATCACCCCACCTGCATCTCTGGAGGAGTCCTGGAGGTTTGTTTCCTGCTGACTCATGCCAGGATAAGATCTCTGGTGGAACCCAATGTTCCTTCACACTTGAGAGGGCTCTGGCAGGCTCATGCATGCCCAAGCTGGGGAGTGGAGATCTGGATTCCTCAGCTGCAGCCTTCGCTGCCTTGGAGCTTCCTCAGGAGGGATTGGGGTGCTCCAAGGCTAGGGCTGGTCCTGATCCCCCACCCATCCCACTCCACCTCCTCTATGCCTCTCTGATCAGGGCAGAGAAGGCATGTGCCCACCAGAATGGACCAGGTTGGGCCACTCTTCTTGAGAGTGCTGAGAAGGAAGAATCGCCCATAGGAGGAGAAGGAGATGTGAGGACACAGTGGGGAGCTGCCTTGGGGCATGGGATAGGGGTGGCACCACGGGCAGAGGGACACCAACTTCACCATGGGATACTGACACAGCAAGGAGGGCTGGGGTCAATGGACCTATCCCAGCTGCCCATTCTGGGGTTCTTTGGCCTTTTGGAAAGGAGGTACCCTGAGCCCAGCCCCCCAGAGCAGGGAGGGCAGCAGCCAGTGAGGCCTTTCTGCAGTGTCAGGCAAATCCTCTCTGCCATTTCTGGAGCTTAATCCCCTGGCCATGGCGCAGAGGCCGGTCCCACCCCACAGGGAGGGGACTGAGGTTATGAAATTTGTGAATGGGGAGTGTCTGGGGGGCTGGAGCAGAGGCAGCCCAGCAGGCAGAGGCCACTCACACCCTAGGCTTCCCAGCACCGCAGCGCTGCCACCTTCTCGCCCGCACCCGACCCACGATGCCACTGCGGAGAAGAGGTTGATGCCCAATCCTGCCTTCCATGCTGTACTGGCTGACCTCGCTTCTTGCCTTTTCTATCCCAAATCTCTAGGGAGGAGATGACTCCAGAGGCTATTCTCATTCCCTTATCACTTTTCCAGCCCAGCTTCTTCTCTCTAACTGTTGGACGGAGAACTGATAAGGGTATGCGAGTGGCACAAGCGACGTCCTGGGTTGTCCCCAGGCTGTCCCCAGCTGCCTGCTTGCTGTGCTGCAGATGTTGGCCCTAACTAAAGCCACCTGCACAGCGAAGGGAAGGGTTAAAGCAACATCTTTTTTCCATTGGGAGCCAGCAGGTCCTATCCTGGGGGGCTTTTTTTTTTTTCTTTTTCCTCTTTGCAGCATCTCCAGCCTCTATGGTGCTGGCACCTACAGCAGGTCCTTGGCAGGAAGACACCTGGTTCTAACTCAGGTCTGGACAGCCCCCTTGGGGACAAGGGGTCCTGAGGTGCTGCTTGAGTGTGGGGCCGTTTGGTTCTGTTTCAGAGGAGGTCGCTCAGAGCTCTTCAGAGTTGGGGTTCGGGAGTAGCTATGGAAGTAAGAAGTAAGTGTTGTGTGAGAGCAGGACCTGCCAGGCTCCACCTGCATCCAGAACTGGTCGTGTTAAGTTCTTTATCTCCATGTTCACCCCATATTAGGGGTGGGTGCTCAACCCGCAGCCGGTGGAAGGACCTGCATTGCCTTTCCCCCCGAGCCGGAGCAGCAGAGCTGGGATTTAGGGATGAAGCCGAAAGCCTGAGGTAAGGAGGTGCCTGCTGGGCACAGCCCCTGTGGCGCTGGCACCTAGCTCCGGAGTCCTGTTGGAGCACAGGGGCCCCATCAAGTCCAGGGTCATTGAGGGTCTCCTGGGGCTGGCCTTGTCCCACAAAGTGCTTCTGGAAAGCACCTGGGATTCCCTACACATTCCCAGCCTCTTTGTCCCAGTTTCCAGCTATCCCAGACAGTCAGAACTTCCCCATCCCCATCAAAGTGTCCTGCACAGACGAGGGGGTCTGGAAGGGTTGTGCCACATTACCAAGCCCATGCTGGCACAGCCCTGCCCAAGGTACTGCCCTGCTCCCCCACGATTTTCCCCAGCCACAGGTCCCAGAGGATCTTGGATGTGTCATGAGTACCATGGGGATCTGGACATTGGGGAAGGGACAACCCTGGCACAGGCAGCCCCAACCCACAGCTCCCTACTCCTCTTGAGATTTGAGTGGAGGGAGGGTTAAGAGTCACCTGGGGTTCAGTGCCCCCTCAGTTTCCATCTGCATTCATGGGGGCAGAGATCAACATGGCCAAGGCAGCTCCATGTCAGCCACCATGACCATCTGGGGAGGGGATGGACCACCTGAGCCAAACAACCCAAATTCTGCCCAGAGACTCCTGCTCTCAGAGCCCAGGTCCCATCCTGACCCGCTCCGGACAGGGAGTTGGAGGCACAGCACCAACTTGAGAGTCTTGGTACCCCAGGCTCATCCTCCAAACACTTCTAACAATGTTTTTCCCTCACCCTAAGAAGGACATTGAGGTGCTGGAGAAGGTCCAGAGAAGAGCAGTGAAGGTGGTGAAGGGTCTGGAGAACAGGTCTGGTGGGGAGCAGCTGAGGGAACTGGGGTTGTTTCATCTGGAGAAAACGAGGCTGAAGGGAGACCTTCTGGCTCTCTACAGTTCCCTGAAGAAGCTTGGAGTGAGGTTGGAGTTGGTCTCTTCTCCCAAGGAACAAGGGACAACACAAGAGGAAATGGCCTCAAGTTGCTCCAGAGGAGGTTTAGATTGGACCTGAGGCGCAATTTCTTGCTCTTGAGGGTTGTCAAGGCCTATCTCATGCTGTCCAGGACAGTGGTGGCATCCCCAACCCTGGTGAGAGAAGGCTCCAGAACCTTATTGTGGCCTTCCAGTATCTGAAAGGGGCCTACAAGAAAGCTGGTGAGGGACTTTTTAGAGTGTTGGGTCGTAATAGAACAAGGAGGAATGGATCCAAGCTAGAGGAGGGCAGATTTAAATTAGACATTAGAAAGGAGTTCTTCACCATGAGGGTGGTGAGACACTGGAACAGGTTGGTCAGGGAGGAACTCCATCCCTGGATGTCTTTAAGGCCGGGATGGATGCGACTCTGGGTAACCATGGCAGGTTAGTTGGACCTAGATGATCCTTGGTGCCCCTTCCAACCCTGACAATTCTGTGATTCTGTGACAGATTTCAAAGCTATGAAGAGGTGGTGCTGAGGTACATGGTTTGGTGGTGACCTGGCAGTGGTGGGGGAACAGTTGGACTTGATTATATGGAAGGTCTTCTCCAGCCCAAGATGATTCTGTGATTCTCTGATTCCTCCTGGAGCAGAGAGAGAACTGCCAACAATCATGACAAGGGCTGTCACCCCTCACTTTCAGCTATCATTAACCAGAGTCAGGAGATGATAACCTCACTGTGCAGAATGGCAGAATTGGGTCCCCAGCCCAAACAAAGCTCTGCAGATCAGGGACAAATTTCACAGAATCCCCAGATCCCAACATGGTAGGGTTGGGAAGAATATATGGAGACCATCTTGTCCAACTGCCCTGCTAAAAGCAAGGGTACCCACAGCACCTTCCCCAGGATTACAATGACCCATATTGGTTTGGGATCTCTCCAGAGATGGAGACTCCAGGTGGGTTTGCAGGGCTGGTGGCAGCAGACATTCCAATCAGGTTGGTACTAGCAGACACAGAGCATTTGGGCACTGGGCAGCAGAAGGTGCAGAACTGCTCTGCAAACATCCCCTCTGGCTTTCCACTTGGGGCAGGGTGGTCCCATCACCCAGGGAGGTGGAGAGGTGGTGGGGAGCCCCAAAAATGGACTGCAGGGAGAGGAAGTTCATCCTCTCTCTCATGTATCTAAAACTCCCTGAGAGGAGGGTGGATCCAGGTGGGGTTTGGGGTCTTCTCCCAAGTAACAAGTGATGGGATATGAAAAAATTACTTCAAGTTGCCCCAGCAGAGGTTCAGGCTGGATGTAACGAAAAACTTCTTCATGGAGAGAGTCATGCTCAGGCTGCCAGGGAGTGGTGGAGTTGCAATCCATGGAAGGGTTTAAAAGATGTTTGGATGAGGAGCTGAGGGACATGGCCCAAGAGTTGTGTGCAGGGAGGTGTTGGGTTATGGTTGGACTGGATGATCTTAAGGTCTCATCCAACCAGGCAATTCTCAGCATCCCCCCCATCAGCTAGCTGGTCCAGGGGTTGGGGTGCTCCCAAACCTAGGGTGCTTCCAAACCCAGGGTGCTGCCAGCATCCTCCAGCCCTGCCCCAGCTGCCGCCAGCACTGCATTTTTCAAAGATTCATGGAATCCTGGAACGGTTTGAGTTGGAAGGAATCTTAAAGATCCTCCAGTTCCAAATCCCCTGCCATGGACAGGGACACCTTCCCACTAGCCCAGGTTGCTCAGGACCTCATCCAACCTGCCCTTGAACACCACCAGGGAGGGGGCACTCACGCCCTCCCTGGGCAACCTGTTCCAGCATCTCACCACCCTCCCTGTAAAGAATTGCTTCCTAATTTGCCAGCTGAGAGCTCCGGGATCTGGGATCAGGCTGGGGACAAGCGTTGTGGTTCTCACGGCTGCTTCTGCATGAGGGGTTGGGTGTCGGGACAGGACCTCATCTGATCCCTCTCCAAACAGAGCCGCCGGCGATTGTCGGTGCGCATTTGGCGGCGGCCCGTGGCGGGGGCAGCTGAGCCGTGAAACGCGGGCTTAGGGCGGCTGGAAAAGTCCTGAGGCAGACGAATTCCAGCCCCGGCCAGGCCCTGGCCGTGCCGCGGGGATGCCAAGGGGAGGGCGATGGCTGAGCCAGCATCGCGTGGTCACCGCTGCCTGCCCGGCGCACGTCAGCCTCAGATTGGATCCATGAGGAGGAAATTCCACTGCTCCGGAGACAAACAGAGGCCGGATATTTGCCGAGTGTCCCGGCGGACATCAAAAGCCCCACCAGGAAATTTCATTCGGCGGAGAAATTAAAACTGGCCGCGGCGAAGCTGCTGTGCCGTGACCCCGGCACGAGCCCGGCCGCGGGCACACGCGTGTGCCAGTCCTGCCCAGCACCGTCCCTCGGCTCCTGCCTTCTCACCCACCCCATCACGGCTGCTGTCTCTGCTGCAGGAGGTGACTCCAGGTCTAGCAGAGCTCTGGGAGAGTTTCCATGGGGAAGCGTTACCGTGGATGGGTCATGGGTGGCAGTGGGTGGCGATGAGCGGTACCGGGTGGTCATGAGCAGTCGCTGGTCAGGGGCAGCCATGGCGTGGCCATCGGTAGTTAACGGGTGGTCATGAGTGGCTGTGGTGTGGCCATGGCATCCCACAGCCAAAGTGTGACGCTGTGCTCTGCAGCCACACCCGCGGTGTCGCCAGGCTGCCTGTATGGACATGGACATGGGCATGAGCAGCCTGTGCTCTGCTTGGCATCGCCTCCATGAGCTGGACTTGCCCTGAGCTCCACTAATGGAGGTAAAGAGGGTGTGAGGAAAGTCGTGGGAAAGCAGGTGGGTGCCCTGGCACTGCTGAGGCTGTGCCTTGGTGCCTGTGGGCTATACCAACCAGCCCCAGCCATGCCAATTGACAGCTCTCACAGCCTGTCCTGGCACCCGGTGGCGCTGACATTTGCCCACACTCCGTGCCTGCCAAACACGGTGCCTTCAGCATGCCCCAAGAGCCTTGCACTGAGGAGGGGGAGCTGCGCCATGAGGAAGCTGCCCCTCCCAGCTCTGGCAGGAGCAAGCCACCCCCGCAGCCCTGGCACAGAGATAATTGCGGGTTCTTACCCAGCGCTGTCATTAAATAGGAGCTGCTGCTTCCGACAGGTGTGCGGGCATGGGATCCTGGAGCAGCACCCACCTCCTACCCGCACCACTCCTCACCTGCCAGCACCTGCCATGAGCTGCCATCAGCATCGTGTCATGGCCATGGCAGCACTGCCATCAGCATTTCATGGCCATGGCAGAGGTGCCATAGAATCATAGAATGGTTTAGGTTGGAAGGGACCTCAAAGATCATCCAGTCCCAACTCCCTGCCATAGGCAGGGACACCTCCCACTAGTACAGGTCACTCAAGGCCTCGTCCAACCTGGTCTTGAACACCTCCAAGGAGGGAGCAGCCACAGCCTCCCTGGGCAACTTGTTCCAGTGTCTCACCACTCTCACTGTAAAGAACTTCCTCCTAACATCCAGTCTAAATCTCCCCTCTGACAGTTTAAACACATTATTCCTCATCCTGTCATTACAAGGCTTTGTAAATAATCCCTCCCCAGCCCTCCTGTAGGCCCCCTTCAGACTCTGGAAGGCCACTCTAAGGTCTCTTCAAAGCCTTCTCCAGGCTGCAGAGCCCCAACTCTCTCAGCCTGTCCTCATAGCAGAGCTGTTGCAGCCTTCTGAGCATCTTTGTGGCCTCCTCTGGACTTGCTCCAACAGTTCCATGTCCTTGTGTTGAGGGCTTCAGAACTGCACACAGTACTCCAGGTGGGGTCTCACAAGAGCAGAATAAAGGGGGTGGATCGCCTCCCTTACCCTGCTGGCCACACTTCTCTTGATGCAGCCATCAGCATCATATCACAGCCACAGCAGAGATGGCAGAGGTGCCATAGACATCATATCATGGCTGTGGCAGGGGAGCTATCAGCATCGTGTCATGGCCATGGCAGAGGTGCTATGTGTCTGGTACCACAGTGGTGACATGATGCAGCCATGTCATACAAAGATGCCAGCCTTTGGCTATCCATCTCCAGCAACAACAATGAGCTTTCTACCAGACAGCATGGCACAGCCACTGGTAAGGTCTCTGGTGGCTGAGGCAGCTACAGAGCTGCTGAACCTGCATGAGACAGAAACACAGAATTGTTTGGGTTAGGAAAGACCTCTAATATCGAGTCCAACCATCAACCCAACACC
The DNA here is from genome assembly GCA_013399775.1 of Semnornis frantzii. NCBI lineage: Eukaryota > Metazoa > Chordata > Aves > Piciformes > Ramphastidae > Semnornis > Semnornis frantzii. Next base: position 85,315 of record VWYK01033148.1, on the reverse strand, counting down.
CCACAGACATTAAACCATGCCCCCAAGTGCCATGTCCACAGGTTTCTTGAACCCCTCCAGGAATGGTGACTCCATCACCTCCCTGGGCAGCCTGTTCCAGTGCCCATGCTCAACTGCTCCAGGGACAGCAGCAGGTGCCTTCAACCAGGAACAGGACTGGGACAGCTGCAGGGCGGAGGGGGGGGGGAANNGTGGGGGGGGGGCAACTCAGTGGTGTGGGGCAGGAGGCACATCCCAAGTCCCACATCCTGGTCCCTTCTCTGCCGTAGGTGCTCCTGAAACAGCCCCAGCAGAGGCAGCAGCTGCCAGCAGCGCGGCAAGCCCTGTTCCACCAGCGAACTCCCAAGCATCACATCCCAGGAGCTCTCCTGGCAGCTCCCAAATTCTCCAGCACTATTTTTACCCTGCGGTTGCTATAGAGACCCCGGGACACGCTGGGTGATGCAGCCGCTTTCGGCAGCACTGCATCACCCGCTGCCGCCTGCCGCCAACGGCGTGCAAGGCAGGAGGACGCTATTTTGGGCTGAGCCCCACGAGAGCTAGAGATAGCTCAGCTCTGGAGATAACCTAGCCCCGGAGATAACCCGGTCTGGCCTGGAGACACCAAAGGGTCCGCAGAGAGAGGGAGATGTGGACAAGGACAAGATCAGCAGCATTTAGAGTCATGGAATCACGGAATTGTGTTGCCTGGAAGAGACCTTTAAAGCTCATGGAGTTCAACCATTACCCCAGCACTGCCAGGTCACCACCAAACCCTGTCACTCAGCACCACATCTCTGTGGTTTTGAAACCCCTCTAGGGATGAGGATTCCACCACTGCCCTGGGCAGCATGAAACAGCCCTTGGCAACCCTCAAGGGGACCAAATTGCTCCTCACATCCATCCTCAGGTGTAACTTGGGGCCATTTCCTCTTGTCCTGCCCCTTGTTCCTTGTGAGAAGAAATAGACCCCCACCTGGCTCCAACCTCCTTTCAGGGAGTTGTAGAGAGTCAGAAGGTCTCCCCTCAGCCTCCTGTTCTCCAGGCTAAACAGTCCCAGATCCCTCACTGTTCCTCACCAACGCTGTTCTCCAGACCCGTCACCAGCTTCATTGCCCTTCTCTGGACCTGCTCCAGCCCCTCAAAGTACTTCTTGGTGTGAGGTGGAGAGGCTTTGAAAAGCAGGAGGGGAAATACTGAGCTTGTCCAAGGATGTCAGGAAAGGTGTGAGTTTGCAGAGGAGGAGCTCAGAGAGCAGAACATCAGGATTCATCCTCAATGCCAGGCTGTGCTCAGCTCTGCACACCCACCACATCTAGAAATCAGGGGCCATCATTCCCATGACAGTAGCACACATCCACGGTGTCCTCCTAGAGCTGGAGGCAACCCACCATAGGGATGAAGCACAGTTTGGTTTGGGTTCCAAGCATGCTGAAGGGTTGGCATCCTCAGGGACATCTCAGTGGGCATGGGGACCACCATGTGCCATGCTGTGGGTCAGTAGCCACAGGAAATGTCCCATCCAGGGCACAGGGCAACAGCGCTGGCAGCAAAGCTGGTGGTCACTTCCAGAATTTCCTGCCTGATTAGTGTTTGCCCTCTGGGTCCATTGGCTGAGCTGGCAGGAGAAACTGTGCCCAGCCTCTGTGGGTGAGGGACAGGCAACAGCTGTGCTGCACAGCACCCAGAACAGAACCAGTGCCAGCACTATGAGGCCAGGGGCAGATGGTGCCTATTGAGCTGGGGCTGTGCCCATGTTCCACTTGTGTCTGCCGGGGGCTCCTGAAGAGAAGCCCCTTCCCCAGGAGCTGAATCAGGGGATGAGTTGCTGCAGCATCTCCTGGGGCTTGGGCAGCACTCAGAGCCATGACTGTCCCTTGTCACCATGTCCCTCAGCCTCCTGAAGGATCACCACAGCCCCTGTGGATCACAGGTGCACCACACACAAACCAGACTGGCTCATGATGGTCCTGGTAAGCAGGTGGACACAGCTACCTCCTCCTCTGCGCTGCACCAGGCTCTAATCACAACTTCAGCAGGATGACCTGGTGGGAGCTGCAGGAAATGGGGCTGGACTGGGCCAACAGAGCCCTCAATGTCCATGCCATGCTTTGTGGGGTCACAGCTGTGTCCCCTTCACCTCTTCCTGCCCACAAGGAGGACACATGGAGGAGAAGGAGCCCCTCTACCAGGTTCTAGGTACCGGTATCTGCCACGGTTGCTGCCCCATACATGCTGGCAGCACCTCTAGGTCTGTGCCTAACTCTCTACAGCCTGCCAGGGTCTAGAGCACATATGGAATGGCACCCACAAACCACCTCCATCTCAGTCTTGCCCCAGACTGTCTGGGTCTGGACAGTATCTGAGCACTGCTGCAATACTCAGGATCACACCCAGGACCTGGAGCTGCAGCTTCTCCTCCCACAGCCATCCCTGTTGCCATGGCATCCTTAGGGATGGCATAGATGCCAGTGAAGAAGATGAGAAGGTTGAAGGTACGTGGACACGTTGGCTCTGCACAGCCAGGGCAGAGCTGGAAGAGATCTTCCTGCAGCAGGCAGGTGCTGTTTCCATCCCTGTTCCCCTCTTGGGAGGTCTCAGCTCCCCAGGCTAACTGGAGAGCTCCTTGCCCACCAGCCTGGCCAGCAGTGGAAGCTGCCCGAGGTGCAGGGCTGATGTTGGCAGTACTGGTGTGACCCTGTCCTGAACATGGGAAGAAACCGGCACCCGTGGACACCTCGCTCTGGGTTGTACCCAGCAAATAGTCAAGGACAGCTGTCCCCAGGTCCACTCACTCCTCCCTCTCTCTCCTGCCTAATTAGGTTTGGGAGGTCTCCGACCACACGGGGATTTGCATCTTGAAGATCTGAAGANCCAGAAGGTTCCATTTGGAGATGAGGAAAAACTTCTTTGCCGTGAGGGTGCTGGAGCCCTGGAGCAGACTCACACCCACAGAACTCTACCCCAGACCAGCACCCCGCGCGGATCCTCCCGCACGCCCCAGCAGCGGGCAGGGACTCAGACCCACACCCCCCGCACATCGACACCCCCGCCCCACCGCTCCCCGCACGCATCCGGGGGCGGACGCAGCAGCGGGCAGCCGCGGGCAGCAGCGGGCAGCACGACGGGTGACGCAGCCCCCCGGACAGCACATAAGGGACGATGAGGGCGGGGGCACCGGGGTAAGCCCCCGCACCGTCACCGGGCACCAGGAACTGGGCGCCGATACCAGCACCGGGCACCGGCATCGGGCAGCAGGTAACGGACCGGGCACAGAGGTGGCAGACGTAGAGGAGGCGCAAGGTCTCCTATCCCGGAGTCCCCGTTACCCCTCCCGGTGTCTCGGCAGCCCCGCGGGCACCGGAGCCCGGCGGGTAGCGGGAAGGGACGAGGCTGCCCCGGGGTGGGAGGCGCCGGCGGCACCGGGCGTCGGACGCAGGTAGCAGACCCGGCACGATGTCGCTGTGGACAGGGACCGGAGGGAGGGGAGCAGGGGTCCGCTGCCCCGGGAGTTCCCGTCACTCCCTCCGGCGCGGCGTCTCGGCAGCCCCGTGGACATCGGATCCCCGGCGGGCACCGGCAAGGGACGAAGCTGCCCCGGACTGGGACCCTTCGGTAGCAGCGGGAAGCTAGAGGTGACAGCCCTCAAGGTGGGCAACTCTGGAACGAGCCGGGGAGACCCCGAGGGGAGGGGTGCACGGACAGCTCAGCTGTACAGCCCGGGGAGAGGGGGCGATCCCCGCGGCACCAGCACCCACAACAGGTCCCGGAGCTGCCGGATGGTCCGGGCACGGTGGGCACAGGGCATGGAGTCATTGGGAGAGTGCCAGGTTGGCAGGAACTCTGGAGCAGAGTAGGGGTCAGGCAGACCCCTTTCCCATGGGATCTACAGGGAAGGGCTGGGCACGTTTGGAGGGCAGAAGGTGACAGAGAGCATCAGGGAGAGCAGAGTGGCGGGGCCCTGGGCACGCCAGCCCAAGGGCTAGCTCTGTGCCTGGGTGGTGTTTCCGTGGTGCTCAGCACCTGCTGGTACCTGGGCACAGCTCTGAGCTGCCATCTCTGCTGCGTGTATGAAGCCGACCAGGTCTCAGAGATGCAGGGACAGGTGGTCCTCAGAGACACGGGCATGGCCACAGGGACTTACCTGGCCGAATTGCCCTCAGCCAGCGCTTGCCAGCCCATGCCAGGCAGTGCCAGGGTAGCACCCACCAGCACGGATGATGCCTCTTGATCCTCCAGGGTTGGTCCTGCCGCAGAAGCTGCCATAAGCAGAAGCTGCTCCTCCATGAGGCAATGAAGGTCTTCAGGCAGTGTGGCTCCCACCACCTCACATGTCCTTCAGCAATGAGGACACAAAGTCCATGAAGCCATGGTAGATGCTCAGGCTGGCTTCAGCATGCTCTGCACCACAGCCCCAGTCCCCATGTCTCTGAGGACCACCAGTCCCTTCCAGCTCTGAGACTCAGTGGGCCCCGCACACCTGACAGAAGTGGTAGCTCAGAACCATGTCACTCAGGGACCAACAGATGCCCAGCACCACAGAAACACCACCACATCTTCAGTGGAAACCATTTCAGCACCAAGACCACTCTGATTTCTCTGGTACTTAGGGACATCCATTGCCACCAGGCAAATGTCGGCATGGCTGCTAGGGACACAGAGCTGGAGGAGGGAAAGCAAAGGGAAGGTGGACCCTGAGATATGTCACCAGGAAGCAGCAAGAGCAGAGCTGCTCTGAAAGGGGAGACATATTGTAAACTGAGGGTGACCACCACACCAACTGGCAACACAACCTCGTCAGCAGGTCAGGGACTAGATCCCACCAACCAGCGATCCTCCAGGGAAAGGCATGGTGGCAAGTCCACTCCCAGGTCACTGAGAGAAGTGCCATGAACAAGTCTGGTCTGACAAGGCTGGATGGAGCCTCAGGCAGCTTCACAACCCAAACCAGGAGTGAGGCACTGGGCCACTGTTCAAATAGAGTCCCCGGGGCACAGGGCAGAGGGAGATTGGGTGTCTGGCTGGGGTCCTCAGGTGTGAGGATAAGAGTGCTGGAGCCCTGGAGCAGGATGCCCAGAAAGGTTGTGGAGTCTCCTTCTCCAGAGAGCTTCCAAACCCACCTGGTCATCATGATGCTGGGCAAGCTGCTGTGGGTACCCCTGTCTGAGCAGGGAGATTGAACTGGGAGAGTTCCAGAGGTCTCTTCTAGCCCTCCCCATGCTAGGATTTGGGGATTCTGAGCATGCCACCCCCAGCGGGGCTGGGCAGCAGTAAGAGCCAGGGCTGAGGAGCAAACTTCACTTTTTCTCCATGCTTTGTTCCACAGCTTCTGACCAGCAGTGCCTTTGCCCAGCAGTGAACAGCAGCAGGTGCCATGGAGGAGGTGGCTGAGTTGGAGATGGGAGGCAACTCCCTGCTGAAGGCTGTGTGGCTCGGTCGGCTGCGACTGACCCGGCTGCTGCTGGAGGGGGGAGCTTATATCAATGAGAGCAATGAGAAAGGGGAGACTGCCCTGATGGTGGCCTGTATCACCAAGCACGTTGACCAGCAGAGCATTAACAAGGCCAAGATGGTGAAGTACCTGCTCGACAACAGAGCAGACCCCAACATCCAGGACAAGTCTGGGAAGACAGCCCTCATGCATGCCTGCATTCGTGGTGCAGGGGGTGATGTGGTGTCCCTGCTGCTGGACAATGGGGCAGACCCCAGCCTGGAGGACCACTCAGGAGCGTCTGCTCTGGTCCATGCCATCAATGCCAATGACAAGGATGTGCTGCAGCACCTCCTGAATGCCTGCAAGGCCAAAGGGAAGGAGGTCATCATTATCACCATGGATAAATCGGCCTCTGGTGCTAAGACCACCAAACAGTACCTGAATGTTCCCCCCTCGTTGGAGTTTAAAGAGAGAGACCCCACTGAGGGGTGCCCAGCACCCTTTAGCACCCACCTGAAAGCTCCCATCTCAGCACCTTCCCCCACTGAGAAGGAGAGCAGCATCTTCATCCCACATCCATCACAGCTCAGGGACATTCCCTGTGCTGGGGCCACTGATGACCCCCCCTCTCCAGGTCAGAGAGCTGGGGTGCCCAGGAGAGCCCGCCTGCCCCAGCTGAAACGGCTTCAGTCTGAGCCCTGGGGGCTGGTGGCACCCTCGGTCCATGAGGGCACACGGGGCTGTGTGGACGACGAGGTCATTATGGGCATCAGTGACCTCTCACTCTCCAAGAAGGCTCCCCTTGCCCGGGGCAGCAAGGACCCCTCACTCTTCCCACCGGTAGATGAGCAGGCTCTGAGGACACCGGCTAGGAAAGCAGCCTACGAGAAGAGCCAGGCCACCCAGCAGCGCCTTCCCCGCCGTAGCACGGTCCCCGAAGAGTCAGGGAACATCGACTCCGTGGCTCTGGACACCCTGCGCCGCTGGAGATTGGCTACTGAGTACTGTGATCCCCAGCTCTCTGGTGTCCCCGAGGCAGGGAAGGTGCCATCGGGGCGGAGGAAGCTCAGCGGATCCCATCTGGCCTTGCTGGATGGTTCGTGGGAGTCCCTGGATGGTGTCACAAGCACATCCCCCGGCACCGTTCGGCGCCGACCGCCCGGCTTACTGGAGAGGAGAGGGTCCGGCACCCTGCTGCTGGACCACATCTCCCACACCAGGCCAGGTTATCTGCCTCCCCTGAACATCAACCCCAGCCCCCCCATCCCCGACATCGGCTCCAACAGCAAAGCCTCCTCCCCTCTTGCTGCTGGCATCAAGTCTCTGCAGCCGGTGGGTCCCGGCGAGCTGCGAGCGCGGCGGAAGCTGCTGCGGAGACACTCGATGCAGGCGGAGCAGATGCGGCAGCTCTCTGACTTCGAGGAGATCGTAGCCCAGTAGCTGTGCCACCGCTGGCTTCCCAAACCAGCTCTATTCCCACAGAAACGTGACGGTTCCCACACGTCACCCAGTCCCAGGGAAGTGCCAGCAGCCGCAGGGATCAGACCTGTGCCTAGGGGCTGAAGAAGGAGGGTCCTGCGGGCACGGAGCGGTATGGAGAGCCCGGGGACCCAGATGAAGTCTCCCTTCTGCTTTCATCCACTGGACACCTTCCCCAGAAATGATGAGCTGAGAGGTCCACCCCAGCCCACCTAAGCTCAGGCTCCTGCCTGAAGGACACTTGTTCTTTGCCACTCACTCTTGCTTGTCTGGAGCCAGGATCTGCCCTGGCTGGCCCTGGCCTATCTTGGGGCCGTGGGGCTGGGGTGTTCCTCAAGTGCCTACCAGGAAGGAAAGGAGGTTGTTGGCTTCACTGCAGGGGCATGGACTAAGTGATCTTTAAAGGCCCCTTCCCACCAAATTCCATGATTCTGTGACTCCAATGCCCCTCTCTGGCAGTCGGAGGCACTGATCCACTCACTGCAGGAGAAACAGACAACTCGTTTCAGAGGTCTTCAGGACCTCTGCAGCTCCAGGGGCTGAGCTGACTCCTTCCCGAAGCAGTGCTCCAGGACCAGACCAGCAATGGTTTTGTCTCCATCTCCAAAGCTCCAAGGTTCAGGGCCATCTCCCACCACACTGAGCAACACCCTGGGCAGAGAACAGTCCTGGCTGTTCTATGAAGGCAGCTTCTGCCAGGGTGCCAAGTGCCAAGGGTGACACACAGGGAGTGTCAGGTGCTCATCCCTGCTGGGGAAAGATTCAGGCTTAGCACCCAGGCCTGCAGCATTCAAGAATGCAACACCCACAACCTCCACAGCACCCATGGCACCCACTGCACCTGCAGCAGCCTCAGTACCCATGGTACCCACAGCATCCACAGAACCCATAACACCCACAGTACCCATAGCACCTATGACACCCATGGCACCTTCAGCATGCTCAGCAACAATGGTGCCCATGGCACTCTCAGCACCCACAGCAGCCATGTCACTGCAGCACCCCTGCCTTGTGAGGCTAGCACTGGACATGGCCCTGGCCTCAGGCAGCCCAGCACATGTCCATCTGTCTGTTCATCCCTTTGCCTATCCTTCCACCCGGGCCAGCTCTTTACCTGAGCACCACCTGCCTGTCCCCAGGCTGTTGGGGACTTTTCCATGGGAAGCAGCTTCATGTTCTGCCACCCATGGGGTGCCCTCTGGAAGCACTTTGTGGGAGCAGTTGCTGCTTAGAGCAAAGGTGGGGTCACATCTTTGGAGATCAAGGGTCATCCACTCTGAGGACATCTCCAGATGGCTCCCGGGTTGAATTTTGGGGCTGTTTTCCCACAATGATAATGTTTCTCTCACATTTTGGAGTGTGGAATTCTCTATCCTGTTCTTCACTACTTCCTTCTTTCGTAAACTTCCGCAGATTTTGGGCTTTACCTTTTTCTGAGCCAGGTTTGGACAGCAGGGGTGGGGGGATGACGACACAGACGGGACAGACGGGACGGGGGCACTGCTGGCACCTTACGGGTCAGGCGGCACCAGGGGTGCATTAATGCCTTTATTTAAAGACATGACTCAGGGTGTGAGCAGCTGCTGGATGTGCCACCATGCACACCATGGGCTGCTTTACATCAGTGCAGAGCCCCGTCTGGCCTGAGCGCGGGGGGTATCCAGGGGGTCCCCAGAGAGTGTCAGGGTTGCCTGCGGTGGATGCCTGGGGAGTCCTTGGGAGGTGCCCAGGGTGGGTGCTCGTGCGGGGTCCAGGGTGAGTGCTCCAGGGTCATCCAAGGATACCCAAAGGCGCTTGGGGATGCCCTGGGTCCCTGAAGTGGGTGTCTGAGGGTTGCACAGGGGTGCCCACAGGGTCCAAGCTGCGTGTTTGGGGCTGTGGCCGGAGGGTAGGGGCTGGGTGTTTGGAGGCGGAGGTCTGCTAGGGTCCGGGCGAGGTGTTTGCGGGGGGCCAAAGGGATGTCCGGGGTCTGGGTGAATTATCTGGGAAGGTGTCCAGGGCACTCCGGATGGGATGCCCGGTCCCTCAGATTCGCGCAGCACTGCCGAGCCCGGGGCCGCCCCCGGCGGAAGTGCAGCCAGTGCCGGTGCCGGTGGCGGTTGCCACGTCAGGCGGGGCGGGAGTGGGGCGGAGCCGGGATGCGGGGCGGGATAGGGGCCGGGATGCGGAGCGGGATGAGAGCCGGAGTGCAGGCTCTGGCCGTCTTGCTGTGGGCGCTGCGGGCCGGAGGCACGGAGCTGACCTTCGAGCTGCCCGACAGTGCCAGGCAGTGTTTCCACCAGCAGCTGGAGCGCGGCACCAAGTTCACGCTGGATTACCAGGTACTTCCCTGCCCTGCGCCCCTACCTGCAGTCCTACCTGTGCCACTCTAGCCATGCCTCTGTCTCTTCCATGCCTGTGCCCCTCTTCCTATGCTTGTGTCCCCCTTGCCTGTGCCCTGCCTGCACCTCTACTCCTGCTTATGCCTGTCACCTTCTGCCCATACCCCCAGCCCTGTACTCCCAGCTCTGTGCCTCTACCCAGTTATGTCTTGCCTGTGTCTCTGCCATGCCCCACAGGCCCCCAGGCAGGGCAATAGCTGCACCTCTCCTATACACCCTCCTACCCCACTCTATGCTTCACTGGCAGCCATTCTCAGCCCAGCCCCTGGCCCCGTGCCCGCCATGGAGCCAGCGCTGTTATGCACACAGTGGCCACAGGATCCCCCGACTCAGGCTGTCAGGGTGATCCACGTGTTCACATACCATGCTTGAGCTGCGGGTACCCCATCCACAGTGTTGGCACCATGGGGCACAGCTTCCCCCAGCCTGGGCCACTGTCCCATGGCAGGCAGCCTGCTGGCCAAGGGCATGGCTGTGCACACAGGCATGGGGCCAGGCAGAGCTGCTCCCTTTGGGGTAGGAGGCTCTGTCTGCATGGTCTGGCAGGTGCCAGCTGCATACCCTGGCACAGGTGATCACCGGGGGACACTATGACGTGGACTGCTCCGTGGAGGACCCCAACGGCAGGACACTGTACAAGGAGGCCAAGAAGCAGTATGACAGCTTCCCACACCACGCCGAGGTGGAGGGCGTCTACACCTTCTGCTTCAGCAACGAGTTCTCCACCTACTCCCACAAAACCATCTACTTTGACTTCCAGGTGGGCGACGAGCCGCCCATCCTGCCCGCCATGAGCAACCGAGTCACTGCCCTCACACAGGTGGGTGCCACCACGTGCTGCCACAGGCAGAAGGTCCTTTCACAACTTGTGGCCAAATGGCCTCATGTCTTGGCAGTTGGGGCTCCTTCCCCCTCCCCTCCACCAAATGCAGAAGTGCCAACCGCCTGTGCCACGGGCTGGCCACATCCTCCTCCAGCAGCACAGGCAGGGAGGGATGAGGATACTGCTCTGCTCCGAACCTCTCACGCTGAGGAGCTGGAGTGGGTCCAGAGAAGGACAACAAAGCTGGTGAGGTGCAGATGAGAGACCTGGGGTTGTTCAGCCCAGAGAAAAGAAGGCTGAGGGGAGATCTTCTGGCTCTTGACAACTCCCTGAAAGGAGGCTGCAGCCAGGTTGGAGTCAGTCTCTTCTCTCAAGCAACAGGACAAGAAGAAATGGCCTCATGCTGCACCAGGGGAGATTTAGTTTGGACATGAAGAAAAATTTCTTCATGGAAAGGGTTGTGGAGGTCTGTCTCAGGCTGTCCCTCCCCATCCCTGGAGGGGTTTCAAGGTCACGGAGATGTGGCGCTGAGGAACATGGTTTGGTGGTGACCTGGCAGTGCTGGGGTAACAATTAGACTCCATGATCTGGAAGATCTCTCCCAATCCAAACCATTCTGTGATTCCATGACTCGTACTGCAGGTAGATTTTTCCATCCTGTGGCATGACCCTGCAGGGATGGCATCCAGACCTTGCCCTTGTCCCCAGAGCCTTGATGAGGTCTCAGTTGTATCCCACCAGGTGTTCTCCATCATTGCCTCTGAGCACAATCTTTCTTGGCTCAGGGCTGGCAGAGCCTTGGCAGCACTAGCTGCTACTATCCCACTCTTGAGGGCTAGTATAGCCCTCGGACCCCAGGCCGTGCTGTGCCAGGCGCCACGGAGTGTCCTTGCGTCCGCAGATGGAGTCTGCCTGTGTCACCATCCACGAGGCTCTGAACTCGGTGATCGACTCCCAGACGCATTACCGGCTGCGGGAGGCGCAGGACCGGAGCCGCGCTGAAGAGCTCAACAGCCGCGTCTCCTACTGGTCGCTTGGGGAAACCTTCATCCTCTTCGTGGTCAGCATCGGGCAAGTGGTGCTGCTCAAGAGCTTCTTCACAGAAAAAAGACCCGGCAGCGGCAGGGCTAGCACCTAGAGCCGTTCCGTGCCTGGACTGTGGCCGGGAGCGGGTGGGCCGCGTTCTCCTGGGTCATGCTTTGTCCCTGTTCTTCACAAGGTGCTTCCGTGGGGAGGTGGCCACGGGGGAGCAGGGGATAATGTCATGCTGCTGAGCGAGGTGGGAAATGGTCACCCTACAGGGGTATCCCTCATTAATCACCCTGGCACCACCTTCACCTGCTCTGAGCCCAATCCCTTTGCCTGGGTGGTCCAACCCCTCTCACCAGCTCCTCTGGGGAAGTGGGTGGGCACTGGGATTTGGCATTAGCACCATAACCCCTTGTCCAACACCTCAAAAGGCTTGGCATCAACACCCTGACCCCTCACCCAACACCTGCAACGGGCATTTTCCTACATGAGTCCGTGCCTGGGGCTGAGGCTGTGCCCAGCAGACAGCGGGAGCAGGCTCAGCTCTGCCCCAACTCATGCCAGTGAAGCTCCATCCCCACCCCAACAACAGTATCCCTGAGACTGCCACCCCATTCTCTGGAGCCCCACAAAACAGAAACATCCTTTGGCAACCCTGAGGGGACCACTCTGTGTGAGAGCCCTGGGGTAGCTTACCACTACTGCCAGCCCTTTAGCATTTCACTTTGCCACTAGGTAATAAACCCCTGTGACTGTGGTTGGAACTGCCATTATTGAGCACCATACCCAGGGTGAGGAGCCTGGTATGGTTTCGTTGGTATCTGCTTCATTGGGCATTTACACTCACCAGGGTGATGTCAGTCTACTCCTTGGCCCTCAGCAGACCAAGAGGAGATATTTTGGTGCAGGCATTCACTGTAGCTCTGCCCACAGCTGTGCCATGCACCAGATTAGCGAGCTCCTGAAGCTCTAGAGCCAGGGAGACGCTGGCAGCGGGCACAGCTGTCCAGTACATTTTCCTGCTGACATGCCCAGCCCATGCACAGGGCTGTGCTGGCAGGAAGGGGTTCCCTGGGCTATGAGAAAATTCCTCAGTGTGTGTCCTGCCTGGCACCAGGTACCAAGCTGGTCAAGGGAGCCCAGCAACCTACCACAACAAAGTAGGGTCCCCCAGGTAGATGCCATCTGGAGTCAGCCTCGTGTTTTAGTCCTGGCTCTGGCAAATCCTAACTCTGCTTGTAACCCTTTGCCAAGGCCGGGGGGATGCCAGGGCCATCCCCCAACCCCCTTGCTCCTGGTGCCCAGGCATGGCTCAGACCTGCTGTTCAGGGGCACAGGCAGTCACAACCTCATTTGATGCCTGTGACTGCAGCCTCCTCCCCACCTCCCCCGGCCTCTCCCAGCCATACCAGCTCTCGCAGCAGTGCTGGCCTTGGCACAGTTGCTGGGCAGCCAGGAGTAGCCAAGGCCCATGTGCCTTGCAACGACCTTCAGCATGAGCTGAGAGCTCCTGGCTGGAAAGGAGGCAGTGGTGGGTCCAAGGCTGCTGGCACCCTGCGGCTGCTGCCAGCTTGGTGCTGCCAGTGGGAACCCATCCCATGCCTCCCAGGGCACAAACAGCCCCAGCAGACCCTGCAGGGAGAGCAGCACCCTCACTAACATGTGAGATGCCCTTGGGCCTGGGGACCCTGGGAGCACCCCTCAGTGGGGACAGGAGCACTCAGGACTAGGGCCATGACTCCCACCCAGACTGTGCCCACAGTGCCAGCTCTGTGGACCTCTGCCCAGCTCACACCTGGGATGCAGTGGCACAGAAGGTGACTGTGGGACACTTTATTTCTGTGCTGGGCTTGTAAGGTGCAGAGAGGAGACAGCGGGCACCCATGCCAGCCCCACCACCCATAGGAATACTCTAGCATGTGGGAGGACTGTGACAGCGACTCCCATCCTTGGTCACTCGCCCTGCCCTTGCTGGCCTGCTCCCGGGTCTCTCTTGCCCCGGGGTGTCCCCACGAGCAGAGGGCACTGCCCAGCTCACAGGGAGCTGCTTTGGCAGGATTCAGTCCCAGGGGGCACTCGTGGGACTCCCCGTTTGGGTGGCAGGGACGAGGCTGAGCAGCGGAAGGAGCCGGTGGCCGGGAAGGGTGCCTGGGGCTCAGGATCCTGCCCGCAGGGACAGCCCCAGCGCCTGCGGAAGCGGATGGTGAAGAGCCCATAGGTGATGGGGTCCAGACAGGCGTTGAGGAGGCCAAAGATGAAAAGGATATGGGCAAGGGCTGGCGAGACACTCCTCTCCATGGCCCGCGGGCAGAACCAGTGCCACAGCCCCAGCAGGTAGTAGGGGGTCCAGCAGAGGATGAAGGAGGAGACAATGACCAGGCTCATCTTCAGCATCCGCAGCCTTGCCCGCGGGATGTTGTTCCTCGAGCACCGCAGGGACACGTCCCGGGAGGAGACTGCAGCGGCACGGCCCATCAGCTGCGGACGCGACTGCCCGGGGCCATGCTGCCTGGCACCACGACCCTCATCCCACCTCACCACTCTCCCCCCTTCACCGCTCTCTGCATCCACACTGCTCCTCCAGAACCCCCAGCAGCGCAAGAGGACCCCACACCGCGACAGTCCTCAAACAGCCCTGACCATCCTGCTCCTTCCATGCCAGCGTCCCTGAAAGTCCCCCCTGGCGTGGGGAGCTCAGTGCCCAGGCACTCACAGAGACTAGAGCCCATGCGCCGGGAGATCTCCAGGAAGATGCGGGTGTAGCTGCTGACCATGATGAGCAGAGGCAGCAGAAAGAGGCAGCCGAAGCCCAACATGTTGTAGAAGGTCTCATGCCAGGGCTGGGCAAAACTGCCCCGCGTCGTGCACTGCGTGAAGTTGTGTGGTGGGCGCAGGGTGACCGTGCGGAAGAGGAAGAGCTGGAGGAAGAGCCGAAGTAGGATGGTTGTAGCCCTTTCCCCAGGACACAGGGTGGCAGCAGGTCCATGCCTCCCAAAGTCATGGCACCAGGGTCTGGGAGCCATCACGTCAAACCTTGCCCATGGGAGTGGGACCTGCGGTTGCCCTTGTGCCAGCTCTGGAGTGCTGGAGCAGGGAGGGGATCAGAGCTAGGTGGAGAGGCACAGTGCCGCACCCTCTCCTTGTCTGCCTGTCTCCTCCAAGCCCTCTCCTCCTGCCCTGTCCCTGCAGATGCTCCAGGCCAGCCTGGATGAGGCCTTGAGCACCCCTGGGAAATGTCCCTGCCCATGGAAGGGGGGTTGGAACTGGAGGATCTTTAAGGCCCCTTCCAATGCAAACCTTTTCTTGATCCCACGATCCCCACCATCCATCATGCTATCATGATGCCTTCCCATCCCTGCCTCACCAGCACCCCATGTTGGCACTGGCAGCATGAGCTCTGGGCATCACCGCACACCCTGGCAGCTGACACAGGGCCAGAGAGGAGAAGGCCTGGTAATGGGTACCTGTGGCACAGAGAGCCCTGCACTCAGGAGCCAGGCAATGTAGAGCATGAGGCGGTTCCTCCTGCGGGCATGGGCGATGGCCAGCGGGCGCAGGATGGCAGCTTGGCGGTCCAGGCTGATGATGACGGTGACAAAGGCAGAGGCATACATGGCCAGCAGCCGCAGGTACATCAGCAGACGGCAGGCCAGGTCGCCCGCCTGCCATTGCAGTGTGATGTTCCAGATGGCATCCAGTGGCATCACTGCCAGCGTCACCAGCAGGTCGGCAGCAGCCAGGTGCCGCAGCAGGAGGTGGATGTGGGACCTGTGGCCACCCCGCCGGCACCCCACTGCCCGCAGCACTGCCAGGTTGCAGCCAGCCGAGAGGGCAAAGAGGACAAAGGTGGCAGCCACGCGGGCCTGGGCGGCGGTTGAGAAGGTGGGCAGGCGCAGGGGTGGCTCCTCGCCACCCTCAGCATGGGGGGTCCAGCCGCAGCCCTGCTCAGGAGGGGACAGGCTGCCGGGGGGCTCTGTGCTGGCATTGCCCACTGTGGGGTCTGGATCTGGATGGCCCCATCCTGCTGTGACAGACAGAAGGACTGAGGTGCCCTGGGGCAGGGGGCTCCAGGGTGACAGGTCACAGTCCATCCCCTGGAGCACTGCTCCATGCCCAGGTGCCAGCAACACAACCCTGCCCAGATCTGCTACAATCCCCATCCTCACCTCTTCCCCAGACATCCCAGAGCCCCCCATCCGACAGAGTTACAGAAGCTCTTGGCACCAAGTAGCTCTCAGTAGACCCCATCCCACCACCTACTCCAGGCTATTCCAGCTGCCCATCCATCCCGCAGCACCCTCATGGTCCTACACAGGCACAGAGACTTCTTGGCCCAATGCCCTCAGGGGTCCAAGAACACACTCCCAACCTCACCTCCAGCAAGAGGATCCTGCTCAGCACCACCCAGCCAGGCCATGTCAGAGGCTGGCAGGTATTCTTGCTCCTGCATTCACGCTGTGCCCAGTGGGTGCCAGGGACAGAGGGGCAGGTACCTCTGCCACATTGGCAGCTGCAGCCACCTCCGTGCCTGCTGCCGGGACACACTCATTGGGCAGGTGGGTGGTGGGTGCCCTTGGAGGCTCCAGTTGCTCCTTGACGTAGCCAATGCACTTGGATTGGCTTTGTCCTTCGCAGCGTGCCACCCTCACCCCACCCATGGGCATGTGGGAGCTCCAATGCACCTTCCCACTGATGCACGTATACAGGTACACGGCCACACAGGCAGGGGCACACACACATATGCACAAGCACACACACAGGGGCAAGGGCACAGATACCTGCACACTGAGCACCAAGCACCCAGCCGGGTGAGTGCTGCCCCCCTGTCCTTCCCAGGCACTGCTGCTGCAAAGGCGTTAGGGTGCACAAAGACCCCTTGCTTTGGGGTGCAGCATTTTTAGGGGAGGCCCCAGACACCTCACTGCCGGCCACTGCCCTAGACTCTGGCTGGAGCATGTCCCCAGGCCCCTTGAGCCCTGGCCAAGGAGGGAGAGAGTGTAGCCCATCGAAGTGGAGGTGGGGGGGGGGAAGCTGCTTTGCATCTCAAAGGCTTCGCCCCTTCGGCAGAGGGAATTAACCTAATTAGTGAGTCATTTCACAGAGCCCTGGGGCTCATTAGCCCTCAGACCCCCTGGCCCCCCAGCTCATTAGCACCCACCTGGCAGCCCCTCCCCCGCGGGCCCTCCAGACAGTGACTGGGACCCGCCAAGGGGGCTGGGGGAAGAAGGGCCCCAGCTGCAGCCCCTCCACGCACATCCCTCTTCTCTGCGGGGGCTTCTCCAGCCCCATGGGCTCATTCGGACCCCAGATCCCACATTTAACTCCACCTAGGTGGTGTGCCAGGTACCAGCACCAGGGACAGGCGGTGCCTGGCTGGCACCAAGTTCCACAGTTGCATCTGAAGTGTGCTGGTGACACCCACACATCCCCAGCCAGGGCACAGGAGGGGTCTCCCCCTGCCACCACTGGTCCCCAGCCCCTGCATCCAATGAGGCAGCACTGGATCCGTGCCCGAGCCCCTGCCCCTACCCAGCAGGATGCCCATGGTCTACAAGGCAGGCATTTCGCCAGTTTCACTGGCCCAACTATCCTCTCCCAGCCCTAAACCCAAAGTGGTAGCCTGAACAGGCTACACCCTGTGTCATGCCAAACTCCCACCATGGGAACAGCCAGCCACATGGTGACACAGAGATGGGCACCAGGGTTTATTTATGCATCCAAGTAGTTGCCCACATCTGGCAAGATGGTGCCCACAGCCTGCCCTGCTGCAGAGTGGGAGTTTCACCATCTCAATGATTCTCTCCCAACCCCAAATCCACTCCCAGAACCAACATGGTGGCCTGGGCATGCTGCACCCCATCCTGTGCCCAAGTTCCTACTATGGGTCCAGCCACACGGTGACACACAGATGGGCACAAGGGTTTATTTATGTACAGTTGATGCCATCCAGCATGTCCAGCCCACCTCCAGGTTGGCACAAAGGGCAGCTTGTCCTCTGTCACCTCCCAACTGTCCAAAGTGAGGACCTGTGTCCCCTGCGCTGCTCCACGTCAGGTATCATGGGACCGTATGGCAGTGGGTGCTCTGGAATCAGGGAGTTGGAGGGCTCATCCTGGTCAGTCATGGGGCTGTGGTGGGAGCAGAACCTCCAGAAGAGACAACAGGTCCGTGGAGAGATCCTAGGGGTGAAGAGCGGGGAGAGATGGTGATCAATTGAGATGCAGGTCTCAGGGGAGAGCAGGAACAGGGCTTGGGAATGCCCACCCAGTCAGGGACAATCAGGACTCAGTGTTGGGGCTGTCCCAGCTGTAAAACCCCACAGAAACAAAGTAGGGTGGCACCGAGGAGGACTGGATCAGACCAGGGGATCCGAGGAGGGCTCATCTCTGCTCCCGACCCCAAATAAGGCTGTTCTCACCCCCAAACCAGTCCCAATATTGCCCCAAGTTACAGGGGCTCTGAGTCCACTGAGAGGATTGAGCCCTGCCCCATGCCAACTCCATGATAGGGACCCTTTGGTGTCACCCAGATCCCAACTCCATGCTGGGGCCCCGCAGGGTCAGCACACATACCTGGGTGACTGTCCCTGCATCCATGAAGTCCGGCAGCATCAGTCCCGAATCCAGGAGAGGGTCACTGAGGGGGTCCAGAGGGGCCCCTGCACAGTGGGGCAGGGACACCCAGGAGGACTTGGTGGAGGTGACAGCCCCGTGCAGCTCTGGGGGTTTCTCAGTGGCAGGGATGTAGGGGGGTGACTCCCAGACACTCATCCCCATGTTGGGAGCCCCGAGCAGCTCCAGAGACATTTCAGCAGCAGGTATACAGGGGGGGGATCCCCAGGATCCTGTCTCCATGTCGGGAGACCTGTGCAGCTCTGGAGGTNCGGGTGGCCAGGCGCAGGGTCTCGATCTTGGTCAGGCTCTGCCCGGCGGGTGCCAGGGTGGGTGGCAGGTAGTGGCGCAGCCGCAGCAGCGCCTGTGCCAGCCGTCGCATCCGCAGCTTCTCCCGCTCGCTGGCGCTTTGCCGTGGGCCCCCCAGGCCCGCAGCCCGGACCCCTTTCCTGCTCCCTGGAGCACCTCTGGCGTGAGGAGCAGTGGCGCTGCGGCAGGGTGCCCGGGTGGCGGTGGGCGACGAGAGACCGCAGGAGTCAGGCGAGGCCGCGGGCGAGCTGCTGCTGTAGCCCTCGAGGTCGGAGGTTCCGCGGCACCCCCAAGCCTGCAGCGGGGCTGTGGCGGAGAGCTGGAGGCCGGGGGCTGCCGAGCGGGCCATGGCTGCGAGGCTGATTGCTGCGGCACTTCGGCAGCCCCGGCTTTATGCGGGACCAGGGGTGTGAAGTTGGCACCTTGGTGGCCGGCACCAGCAGCACTTCAAAGGCTGCGGTGGGGGGACGAGGGCAGCCAGCTTTGAACAGGCGGGTGACGAGTTTGACCCCAGTGGTGTGGGGCTGATGGGTGGTGCCCACCCTCCCCAGCTGAAATCATCCCCTCTGAGTCCTGAGGATGGGGCATGGGGTCTGTCGGGGGGGGCTGCAGCAGGGTCTCTAATGGGGCCGTGGTGGGATCTGTAA
The DNA here is from genome assembly GCA_013399775.1 of Semnornis frantzii. Classification (NCBI taxonomy): domain Eukaryota; kingdom Metazoa; phylum Chordata; class Aves; order Piciformes; family Ramphastidae; genus Semnornis; species Semnornis frantzii. Next base: position 66,623 of record VWYK01033148.1, on the reverse strand, counting down.
TGGGGCTGCAGTGGGGTCTATAATGGGGTCTTGTCATGGGGTCTTCAGCGGGGTTGTGGCAGCATTGGGGTCTGTAATGGAGCCACAGCAGGGGCTCCCATGGGGCTGGGGTCTGCAGTGGGGGATGCAATGGAGCTGTAACGTGGCTATGGTGGGGTCTGCAATGGGGTTGCAGTGTGGTTCGGGTCTGCAGTGGAGCTGGGGTCTTCACTGAGGGCTACAGTGGGGCCCACATTCCTCTCCCCGGGCATTCCCAGCAGAGCTCTGCAAGACCCTATGTCCAGCGCCCGGGGAGAGGTTCTTGCCCCACTCCGTGCCCGCACCCCCGCTGCCCACTCCGCTATCGGCTGTCCCGGCCGAGCCCCGGTCCCGGCGGTTGCTGCCGGGGACTGCCAGGGCGCGGTGACACCCGAGAGGGGAGGACGGGGCTGGGAGGGGGCCCCCCGCCGCGTTCCCAGGCTCGCAGGTGTCGGTGCCGGCGGGTGCGAAGGTTTCCCGGGAAACAAGGAAGGAAAAGCCATCAGGGAGTGAGGGGGCGGAGGCGGGCGCCAGGCAAGGCACCGGCGCGGGCACCGGCACCCACACCGGATCCCCGAGCGGAGCGGCTCCGCAGCAGCTCGAGGTACGAGATTCCCCCATGGCAAAGCGCCCAGCCCCGGGGTACGACGATGAGCACGGGACCCCCTCCATACCGGGGGCACTCAATCCTGTGTGTACTGTGATGGGCACAGCAGGCCCCCTCCACACAGGGCGAGAACCTCTTTGGGTACCCAGATGGCTGCCACCATCCGAAAGCCCATCTTCGGGAGTGGGGAGTACAGTGGGAGTCCGGCTTGGCACGGGGAGCATGGGCATAGAGCTGTGTGGTCTGCGGCGTGCTCTGCACTCAACTGTACAGCGTCGGCACGGCCCCCTCACTGAACAGTCCTCGGTGCTGCTCTGGCTCCGCTCTCCCCGCCCCCTCCCCTTTCCCGGGCCCCCTCCTGGGTCTCATTAGCTGATGAGCTCCCGGTAATGAGCTTCCCACCTCCTCCCGTGTTTGCACAAGTGCTGAAGCTGCTGGGCCTGGGCAGTGCTGCCTGAGAGGTCACAGTCCCCCCGAGGGACATCTCGCACCCTGCATCCCTCGGGGGGTGACAGGATCCCCCCACGTCCCTCCAGCTCTTGTCGATGGAGCACAGGATGGACACAGAAAGGGCACTGGGATGGGGCTTGGTCCTGACGATGCTGCCAGTCAAAGCCCTCCCCAGGTGTGGATGTCTGGCTCTGACCCATGACCCAGGCACATCTAGCCCTGCACAGAGGGGGTCACCCCCATGGTACCCACTTTGGACTCATCACCCCTGCTCCAGCACTGCTCCGGGCTCCAATATCCTCCAAAGCCTGCCAAACACCCTTGTACCATAATGGGGCTCGCAGGGATGGTGCACAGGGGCTGTGCCCAGCCCAGTCATGGGCCCAGCAAATAACCCTACACAGCTGGCAGCAATGCCCACCCCAGCCCATGGGCATAGGCAGAGTCCCAAGCCCTGGGCAACCCCAAAGAGCTTGGCAAGCACCCCTTCATGGTGCCACTCACTGACCCCATCTCCCAGCCTGAGGTTGGCACCAGCTGGAGAAACCAACTGCATGCATGGGGGCACAG
>VWYK01033148.1:41538-51644 GCA_013399775.1 Semnornis frantzii | reverse complement strand
CCCCAAGCTGCGGTAAGCCCCAACCCCCCCAGATTCCCATCCCAGTGCTCCCCTAGGGCAGCCACAGCAGACACAGACAAATGGTCAGAGGGTGGTTTATTGTCCCCACACTCCTCAAACCCAGCAAGCAGGACCAGAGCAGCCACAGGAAGGATGGAGACAGCAACCACTGGCTCCTGCAGGAACCATTGACTACAGGGGTGTTTCACAACTGGGAACTCCAAAGCGCTGGGAGAAGAAGGACCTGGCTCATTCCCACGGTGAAGAGAGGCCATGTCCCTCTACAGAGAGGAAGGAGAAAGGCCACCCTTGTTGGGAGAGCAAGGCCCAGCTCCAAGGCGATGGGCGGCACCACCACACTCCCACTGAGCCCCACCACCACTTCCTGCCCTCTGCAGCCAGCCCAGGTGCCCGCCAGAGCCTCAGGCAGAGACCCCAGCGGGACAGAGACCTCTCTGAAGCCAGTCCAGGCCACAGGAGGGTCACATGAACTGTGACAGGTTGGGCACTTTGATGTTGATGTCCCCGATGTTGATGTTGCGAGGGATCTCGGGCAGGTTGATGTTCTTCACCGCCGAGACCGCACGGGATGGAGCAGCCGAGAGGCCTCCCTGCCAGCAGGAGGGACCAGTGGCCATCAGGGGGGACCAGTGGCCACCAGCCCCATGTCTTGCCACAGACAGATCAGCACAGGGAACAGTTCCCACAACCACCTCCCAGCTCGCTGCTGGACCCAGTCCCATGAGCAGTATGGAACTGGGATGGGATGGGCAGCTCGGTGCTTCCCCACACCAGGAGCCTGGCTGCACCCTCGTGACAACAGCACAAGCAGGAGCAATGAACTTGTCAGGTGACTCCTGTCGATGGGAACAGCTGCTCCCCTGCTTGGGCTGCTCCCCATGCCCCAGAGGACATCATGGAGGACATCAGGCCCCGCGGGGCGGAGCTGCAGCATGCCTGCTCACCTCGGCCTTCTCCAGCTTGCTCTGGGCCTCCACCTGTGCCACAATCTCGTTCATGTTGGTCTCCAGCACCATGCCACCTATCACCACCTCCTGCAAGATGTGGTGGACCTGCAAGGAGAGGAAAGGGATGAAAAGGGGTGAGGAAAACTGTAAACCCATCCCAGCTCAGTGGCTTGGAGCAGCAGCAGCCTGGAAGCTGCAGGTTGGCCTGGAAGCACCTTGAGGATTGACATTTCCCCCTTGAAAGGCACAAATCCAGCCCTGTCCTCCCTTTGGCCCCAGCACCCAGAAGGTCCTCAGCCCGGGGAGCTCCACAGCCCGTTACTGCTGGCACCTTGGCTCTAGAGGACACCCACCAGAGGGGATGGGGCAAACACCACCCACTGGGCATGGGGCAGCCCCAGGAGGAGCCAGGTCAGGCTCAGCCATTAATATATCCTGGACATGTCACCTCCAGATAAAGTTTGATCAATTCCTAGGCTAGAATATGGGTCACACCTGGGAACCCTGACAGGTAACAGTCCTGGAGAGGAGCCTCCAGGGCAGCAGAAACATCCCAGACACCTCTTCCCAGAACCAGGTTCTCCTACCAGGAAAGCCAGACCAGAAGCCAGCTTCACTTTTTGGAGAAATCCAACTGTGACACAGACACAGAAACCACAGTCAAAACCTGGGGCTGTTGAGGCTGGAGAAGAGCAGCCCCAGAGGGGATCTGCTCAGTGCTCAGCAAGAGCTGAAGGGTAGGGGGCAAGAGGACGGGGCCAGACTCTTGTCAGTGGTGCCCAGTGACAGGACAAAGGGTAATGGGCACAAACTGGAATGCAGGAAATTCCATCTGAAGAGAAGGAGAAAATTCTTTGATGTGAGGGTGCTGAAGCCCTGCAGCAGGCTGCCCACAGAGGTTGAGGAGTCTCCTTCTATGGAGAGCTTCCAAACCCCCCTGGCCATTGTGATCCTGGGCAAGCTGTTGTGGGTGCCCCTGCTTTGGCAGGGGTGTTGGACTGGGTGATCTGCAGAGGTCCCTTCCAGCCCCCACCATGCTGGGATTCTGTGACGCCAGTCCTTGGCAACCTTCACTGTCCCTCTCATCTCTCTACACATCCACCATGGATGTTTGTTGATGGGGAGCATCCATGCTTCCAAGAGCTGCTTGGCAGCTGGGCAGCGCTGGGTGTGCTGGCAATATGAACCAGCCTCCTGCTACTACCCAGGCCTTGCTCCTCAGGTGCTGCCCCAGAGCTCCCAGCATGCCTGAAACTGTGCCAGGATGGCACTGCCCTCTGCTCGGGCAGAGGGACCGTGAAGTTCAGGCACGCAGCTGGTTCAGGAAACACAAGGCCAGCGTCAGCAGTAAAGTGCTGATGCGTGGAGGAGACACTTTGGACATGAACATTCCCAGCCCAGAAGTTTCTGGCTGGGCTTTGGGTGCAGCTTTGGCGGCTCCTGTGATTTTCTGTTAATTGCTGCCTTGGATTCTCCTCACGCTCCACACGGCACAGGCTCCACGAGATGGGAGCTGCTGCAGGCCTGGGTCCCTGCTCAGCAGCAGGACAGGGCTGCTGGGTCTGTGGTTCTTGGCCACCAGTGCTTGTAAAACCTTAGAGCTTCACAAAAAGATGAAGCTGTGCAGAGGCTCAGAGGAAGCTCCTGCCCAGCCCCTGCTTGTTCTTGGTACCTCGAGGAGAACGTGAGCTTCTCTCCACAGCTGTGAGGTCCCACAGAGGACACAGCTTGTTCGGGAAGTGCAGTGTTTGGCTTTGGAAAACAAACCTTGCTTGGGATCTCTGCCCTGCTGAGTTCACTCCAACTTGGCCTGGGGCCAAACCTTGGAGGAACAACATTTCCTGGAGTTCAGATGCTCCCCTGTGGCAGGGAGCTGCTCATGCTGTGCACTGCCAGGGCTGTGCTGTGGTCCCAGTGCCGTAGGTATCCTGGGAAGGTGGTGGTCACCCTGTGCTGGCCCTGCACAACTTGCTGCTCTGGCTGTGGTTGGAGCAGGATGGGACCCGTGGTGAGCCCTTCTAGCAGGTTCTCTCCTGCCTGATCTCTCAGTGCCTTCTCCTGGCAGTGCTATGTTTACAGCGCAATCATAAAACAATGTCATAATTCAACCATCTTCCAGGAACAGCCTGCCCCAAGGAAGCAACCAGAGACCAATAAACTCATTAAGTCATTGTTGGGAGCTGCTGACTTAGCAAGGAGAGCTGAAGGGTTGTGATGGGCTGGGTGAAACAAGGAGCTGCTGGAGAAAGTCCAGTGGAGGCTGGAAAGATGCTGAGGGTCCTGGAGCACCTCTGTGAGGAGGAAAGTCAGAGAGCCCTGGGGCTGTTGAGCCTGCAGAAGAGCAGCCTGTGAGGGGATCTGCTCAGTGCTGATCAACATCCATGATGGCATGCACCTTCAGCTCCATGGCCCAGTGTAGCCTCATACAGAATCCCAGCATGGCAGGGACAGCATCCTCTAGGGCTCCAGCACCCTCGCTCCATAGAATTTTCTCCTCATGTTCAGGTGGAACCTCCTGGGCACCAGTTTGTGTCCAGTGCCCCTTGTCCTGTCGCTGGGCACCACTGACAAGAGTCTGGCCCCATCCTCTTATCCCCCACCCTTTAGCTCTTGCTCAGCATTGAGCAGATCCCCTTTGTGCCTGCTCTTCTACAGGCTCACCAGCCCCGGGGCTCTCAGCATCTTCAGCACCTCTCTCCAGTAGTTCCTTTTCTCTCTTACACTGGGGAGCCCAGAGAGGCAAGGCTGAGAAGAAGCAACAGCAGCCCAGGATGGGCAGCAAACTGGTCTGACTGGCAGAAGAGCCTGGGGCTAGGCCAGGGCCTCCTTGATCAGAACCCTCCCAATTTGTGTATCCTCTCAGCCCTTTCCTGGCAGGAGAGTCTAGAGGTAGGGCCCTGCCAGCAGAGCAGAGTGGCACAAGGGCATTGCTGTTCATTCCAAATCCAAACCCTGGGGTCAAGCAGCCCAGAGAACAACTAACTACCCGAGCCAGGACAGGTATCTCCTGCCTGTGGTCTGTGGGTTGGGTATAGAGCTGCCAGGTCTTGGACAGGCCACAAACCTAGTGCCTGGAAGGAAGCTCATCCTCCCAGAGATGTGGCCAAGGGTGAGCTGGCAGCTCCTCCCAGCCCTTTCTCCCCAGGCTGTGATAAGAAGGCTTCTGCTGACAAGATAAAATTAATCCCACAACATTGCTCAGAGTTCACAGCTGGGCAGATGATGGAATCAAGGTCCTCCAAGGCCTCCCTCAGCCATCCCTGGGACTTTCAGTTGGTCCTGGTCACTCTGAGGAGAGTCACTGACTGCATTTCTCTGCCAGAGCCCACAAGCTGGAAGCACCAGGAGAACAAAAATGTTCTGTATCTCTGTTGAGCGTTTGGGGTTTTTTTCCATTACTCTTTTTTGTTGTTGTTGTTGTTGTTTTGTCTCCAACAAAGCAAGAAAACCCTTATCAAGAGCTGCATGTACCTCAGCAGACGTCGGCACTCTCTTTTCTCCCAAAGCCCAGCCCTGGCTGTCTCCAGCCCCACCTCTGGGATGATCAAAGGGGACAGGTTTCCGCCCTGAAACTCCATCGAGACCAAGAGGAAGCTCTGGGAGGTTGTGGCTCCAGGAAAGTTTACCAAACACTCTGTGGATTCCAAACAGTCCTATTGTTCCTGCCCTGCTCTCCCTGCAGCTCTGGTAAAATGCTAACAAGGCTCCCAAGAGGTCCCACAGCATAGCCAGGAGGGGCAGAACACACACAGCAGCTCAGGGGTCAGCAGGACACGCGGATCCCAGGCGGATTCCTCCACCTAGGACTTCAACCTCACCCCAATTCATGTCCCTAAAGTACCAACTGACTCTCCCGAAAGGCTCCAGAGTTCCAGGCTGGGCCAGCTCCTGCATACAGGCATGCAGGGCTCTGGAGGCAGCTGTCTGAGAGGAGCACACCAAGTCCATGACTCACCTTGTCCATGTGGAAGATGAGGTCCAGTTCACAGACATTTTCAAAGCACTTGTCCAGTGTCTCCACAAACACCTGAGGAGATGAGAAATGAAGGACAGCATGGGGACCACCACACAGAGTGGTCAGGCACTGGAATGGGCTGCCCAGGGAGGTGGTCGAGTCACCAACCCTGGATATGTTTAAAAGTCGTCTGGATGTGGTGCTTGGGGATATGGTGTAGAGTAGGGTTGGACTTGGTGATCCTGAGGATCTTTTCCAACCTGAATGTTTCTGTGATTCTGTGAAGATGCTTCCTACACACAGGCAAAAGATCCAGAGCCTCAGTCAGAAATGTGTCACACTGGGTAGGGACAACACCATCTCAAGGATCCCACTTCCTTTTGACTGCCCATGGGACAAGGACTGTTCCCAGAGAAAACAAAGGGAGGCCCAGCCTGGTGGCTGTCCACACACCCAGAACCCCCATCAAGGAGCTTGCACAACATTGAGGGCACCAAAACATAGGAGTTGGATGTTCTGGGAGGAGGATTCCAGGTGTCCATGCCCTGATCTGATGCAGTACTGGGACCGTGTTGATGGCTGTGTTTGGGGAGGGTTGGAGGTTACCAGAAGAGCCTGAGAGAGGCAGAGATATGGAAAGAAAGCAAAGAAGCTGGTGAAGGGTCTGGAGAACAGGTCTCTGTGATTCTGTCTGGCAAGGTGCAGCTGAGGGACCTGGAGCTGCTCAGTCTGAAAAAAGAAGGAGGTTGAGAGGAGACCTCCTGGCTCTCTACAGCTCCCTGAAAGGAGTTTGGAGGCAGCTGGGGGTTGGTTTCCTCTCCCAAGGAACATGTGACAGGACAAGAATAATTAGCCTCAAGTTGTGTCCCTGGAACTTTAGTTTGGGCTTGAGGAACAATTTCTTCATGGAAAGGGTTTGTCAAGGCCTGTTCCAGGCTACTCCAGGGCAGTGGTAGAGTCCCCATCCCCAAGCAGCTTTTAAAGCCAGGGGAATGTGGTGGTGAGGGACATGGTTTGGTGGTGACCTGGCAGTACAGGGGTAATCGTTGGACTCCATGAGCTTAAAAGTCTCTTCCAACCAAAATTACTCTATTTTTAAAAGCAATGAACTCAGACTGACTTCCCCTGCTGCGTCCAGGAGGAGGAGCTAAGATCAGTTTCACACCATGCAGCTCTCCCTTCCCACAACAGCCCCCTCAACAGCTTTTCAGCTGCTCCCACACTGCCGCCACAGACACAAAGTGACTTCAGAGGCCTTGGGGGTCTGTGCCAGAGGCAGATCCTGAAGCAAACCCAGCTGCAGAGACTGACCTGGATGAGGTCCAAGATGCCCAGCTCACTCTCTGAGGAGTCCACGCAGAAGACAAAGTAGAGGGTGGCATAGTGCCGGTAGATCAGCTTGTAGTCAGAGCCACCAAACAGGCTGTGGAGATGTGAATTGTGCAACTGATTAGGCTGGAAGAGACCTTTAAGATCCCCTCAGCCTCCTTTTCTCCAGACTAAACAACCCCAGGTCTCTCATCTGTTCCTCATCAGACCTGTTCTCCAGACCCTTCACTAGGTTCATTGCCCTTTTCTAGACCTGCTTCAGCCCTTCAATGTCCTTCTTGGAGTGACAGGCCCAAAACTGCACCCAGGATTCAGGGTGTGTCCTCACCAGTGCCCAGTACAGGGGCACAATCACTTCTCTGGGCGGGCTGGCCACACCATTCCTGATTCAGTCCAGGATGCTGGTGGCCTTCTTGGACACCTGGGCACACTGTCTCATCTTCGCCACCAAGTCCTTTTTCCACTGGGCAGTTTCCAGACACACTGCCCCCAGCCAGGAGGGTTCCTGGGGTTGCCGTAACCAAAGTGCAAAACCCAGCACTTGGCCTCGTTGAACAGAGGGGAAGTGAATGGTTCTGAGGAGCCATTTGCATCCCAGGGGCTCCCCCATCCAGGCGATGCCCCCACACACCCCAGGGCAGGGATCTACCTGCCGCACTCCAGGAAGTTGCAGATGTGGTCATCCCGCTTCAGCACCAGGTGGAAGGTCTCCCGGATGATCTGCTGCTGGACCTCCTCTGTCTGTGAGAGCAGGGACGAGCATCCATGAGTGCAGGGCCTGGAGGGGCCACGGTTCTGCTCTGCTCAAGGGATGCCCTGAGCTGGCAGCTCCCAGCTCTCCACCAGCCTTGGCAGCGCAGGAGCAGCCACCCTAGGCATGACCCAGCCACAAAACATCCTGAGAGACCAGGCCATGGGACCAGGCAGAGGCAACTCAGCCCCACAGAGACCATTCCCTCCAATCCCGGATCCTCCTAGCCCCAGCTGATCCCTCCCAGCATCTCCAGCCCCACACCGGGCTCAGGTACTCACTGCCATCAGCCCCACAAGCAGCCCCCGGTCCCATCCTCGTCCCTGTCCCTGGTGCCCCAACCACACGTGTGTCCCTGCCTCTGGTGCCCCACCCTCGTCCCTGTTCCCAGTGTCCGGGTCCTGGCCTTGTCAGCATCCCTGGCCCTGTCCCCCGGCCCTGTCTCTCTTCTCATTCCGGTGCCCCGGCCCCGCACCAGGTGCTGGTAGAAGCGGACGAGCCGCGGCTTGCCGTGGTTGTTGAACACCAGGATGGCGTTGATCATCCCGGTGGCTGGACGGGCCGGGCCGGGCTGGACTGGTACCAGCAGCAGAAGCGGGGAGACCGGGGCCGCAGCCTGCCCGCGGGAAAGCCTTCACTCGCCCCGGAAACGGAGTTGTTCCCACCGCGTAAGGACCCGGAGCCCTCGGGGATCAGCCCCGTGCTCCTACGCCGGGGAACGGGGGAGCGCTCAGCGCCGGGCCGCACGGGGGCAGGGCACGGACAGCCCCCACGGCTGCCGCTCCAGGGCTCGCGGTCGGCTCCGGCTCGATCCGCCAGAGGGCGCGCCAGCTCCGAAGCGACGGGAGCCGCGCTGGGACACGGCACGGAGCCACGCGCTTGCGCGGAGACCGCACCACGGACAGGGCACCGAGCAGACCACGCCTGCTCTTAAAGGGCTAGCGCCCCCCCTTGGGCGGAGCGGGCAGGGGCTCTGGCGCCTGCCCCCACGCATTCCCCCGATACAGGACACACTCTGGGCGTGCCGCCCTGGGTGGTCTGTGGTGCCCCACATGGCCCATGGTGCTCAGCGTGGTTCATAGTACCCAAGGTAGTCCATCGTGCCCAGGGAGGGCTGCGCCCAGGCTGCCCTGCAGGCACCACTTCCAGACCAACGGCCATCAGATATCTGAGAAAATTCATCTGCCCAAGAGTTGAGGAGGAACATGCCACATGCTCCAGGTGCTTTGTAAGGAACGGGACATGGAACACAGAAGGGCCAAAGGTGTGTGGTCCCAGATGGATGTAAGGAAACCCACAGGCAGGTGGGTACATCCCAAAAGTGTGGCTCAGCTGAGCCACCAGCAATGAGGCACATCAAGGGATGCCAGAAGGGCATGTGCTGTAGAGATGGACAGGAGGGAGGTGACTGATCCACATCATGAGTCACAGCTGGGGCTGGGGCACTCAGACCAGGTCTGAGCCCCCTACTGCAGCTTGGACATCAAATTGCTGGAGCTGTCTCTTGTCCCCACATCCTGACTGGCTGAGGCTGCCACACTCTCATGTCCCCACATCCTGATCAGCTGAGGCTGCTGTGGCCCTGTGTCTCCTTGTTCTGATTGGCCAAGATGGCTGCACCCTCATCTTTCCACATCCTGGTTGGCTGGTGCAGCTGTGGCTTTGTGTCTCCATGTTCTGATTGGTTGAAGCTGCTGTGACCCCATGTCTCCTTATCCTGATTGGCTGAGATGGCTGCACCTCCATGCCTCCATATCCTGATTGGCTGAGGCTGCTGTGTCAACATGTCCCAGCTGGCCAAAGTAGCTCCAGCCGCATGTCTGCATTAGTCACGGTGCACATGGGACTCCTCTCCACAGTTGTCTGTCCCAGGGGGCTGCTTCCCACCTCTGGCAAAGGCCACCCACAGTGCCTACTGTGCCCACTCCTAGCCCACCCTAACACTCGCCTTGATCTATGGCCCACTCTGGGTGCCCACCACAGGTGGGGCGTCTACAAGGTGCATCCGCGCAGGTGGCAGCAGGGCTGGGCTAGCATCTGGGCTGTGGCTGGGTGCCAACACAGGGCCAGAAACACCAGTTTGGGTGAACTGTGACATCACTTGGGCCTGGTCCTGGAAGGGATGGCAGCCAGGAGGTGATGAGGGGGTGGCTGGGCCAGCTCCACACTGTTAAGTGGGTGCAGGAGGCTCTGGGCACGAGTGCCAGCAGACTGCACACCAAGAGCACAAAACCCTGTGCAAGGAAGTGTCCCCAGACAAAGGGCTGCCCTCTGGGAGAACCTCCACTGCCATCAGCCCTACCTGCTTCCATGGAGACAAGAACCTCCATCTTCCAAATCCCAGCTGCCTTGGTGTGCACCTTCTCCATCAGCAGGAGATCCTCATCCTCGTGATGGGGGCCAGTGCCTCTGCCCACAGTGGTCAGACTCTTTGCCAACTACTCCCGTCTCCATGCTATGTCACAGCCCACATCCCCTCATTTAGGGATCCACCACTTTCTGCCCCCACTGCACCTCCCCACCATGGTAGACCTTCTATGGCCTCCTTGGGAGGTGGGGAGAAGAGGAGGATAGGGTAAACATCATTCCCCTATCTCAAAGACCCTCAGATTTATAGAACATCTAAAATTCTCCTTGTTCTTCTCTTTCTGGGGGGAGATGGGGGACTTTGGCAGCAGCTGGTAGAACCCCTACAAGGTTCCTGGGCTGTAGTTGTTCCTGCAACGTTACAGAGTGCAGATGATCCTACAAAGATTCTGGGGGCACATGTCCCTACAGGGTTTCTGGGGTTCTGATCATCCTAGAAGGCTTTTTTGCATTCCCATGACCAGCACCACCATGGAGAAAAACAATGCAGGACAGTGGGGGTCCCATTGCCCACCCCTACAGATGAGGCACCTTCTTTCTGGGGTGATGATAACACACACACACACCCACCCACACACACACACACACTCCCCCATACCCAAGTGATGCTCATCAATTAACCCTTGAGGTGCAGGGGCGGGGCGGGGGTGGGGGTGTCGAGCCCGACCTCAACGGCTTTAGTATGGGGGGGGTCCGATGGGGACCCATCCCCGTTTATCAAGCCGCGCCCCGGAGC
>VWYK01033148.1:22437-41048 GCA_013399775.1 Semnornis frantzii | reverse complement strand
GTGTCCTAACTCGGGGTACGGGGGGGTGGTGGTGGGTGGTCGGGTAGTAGGAACTGTGGTCAGGCTTCCCGGGTGGGACCGGGGGGATGGGGGAGAGGCTCTTTGAAATGCGTGGGGACCCCAAGTCTCGCTCACGCCGTTTGGGGGCAGTTGGCAGGCGCTGGCGACTGTCCCGGGTGTTTCACCTCTGAACCGACAGGGACAAAGTTCCACGGAGGCAGGGGAAGTGGGTGTGAAATGGAGGGGTGCCACTCGTGGGGTCCGGGGTGCCCTGCCCCATATGGAGCCAGGGCACTGATGGATTACCTGGTGTGGGACACCCCCTTAAGATGATTCCATGGAGAGGTCGGGGGCTGCTTTGTTCCCTGCTTCCTTGGCAGCGACAGCCCAGGACGCTATGTCTGTGCCACCCTTTGATAGCACCTCTTAATTAACAGGATGTGTGTTACACGGGTTATCGTTAATTAATTAGGCAATCATTACGAGCTTCTTTGTAAGCAGCTTGTGTGGGCAGAGGAGGGGAGGTGGTAGGAGTGGGGGGTGGCACCCTAGAGTCTGACCGTTGCCAGGTTCAGCTCTGGCATTGTCACAAGTTCCACCAGCACCCAGGAGCATCACTAGGCCCCCTCTAAGCCCCTTGCTCCATGTCACCCCCTAGTCGAGCGTCAGTGCCCCCTTGGCACATGGAAGCCTGTGTTCAGGGGTTCCAGTTCCATCTGTGGGACACTTCAAGCTGGGCACTGTTCTTGGGTTTGGAGGGAGACCCCAGCCCTATGGCTTGCCCAGGCCTTGCTACAGGGACATATTCCCATGTCCCCTTTGAGTCCTGAAGGGGAAACATCCCCTGCCAGGGGCTGGAGCAGCAAAAAGCATTTTGTTATCGCTGTGACCAGTCGCTCTTGCCCCTGCTCCTGGAGTGCTGTCTTTACCCACTCCCGGGTGCCTATCAGATCCTCCTCAGCAAGGAGACAAGGGCCTTTCAGACCAGGCAGGCTCCATGAGTGTCCTCTCCTGACAGCCATCCCATTACATCCCTATAAAATGGGCAGTTAGGTCCCAGCTACTGCAGCTCTGCTGTGCACCAAGAAACATTCCCAGTCTTGCCTTGGAATGGTTAGAGGTGGGGTTCCTGTGGTGGGAGCACCAGGAGCATCTTCTGCAGTGGTTGTTGGCATCTCCTCCTGCCTCTTCTGGTGTTGGAAGGATTTGGGTTGGGTTAATCTTGGAGTAGGTGGTTGAGTTCTGTTGGGCCACAGACCAAGGAAGGGTTTAAATTACCAACTAGTTGAGGAGACCCCAGGTAGAGAGGGGTGAGGGCAAAGGTGGTACTCTTCTACAGCTGGAGATGTTGAAGAACTGTCAAGATGGTGGCTTTGGGCTGCAAAAGACCTGCAACACAAAACCTTGTGAGTGGGAGCAGTGTCTGTGCTACTCACTCTCTGTGTTTATCCTTTGTGGCTCCAGCTCAGCATGGGCTCTGAAACATCAACCAAGTGAGTTGTGTCTGTGGTTCTGCCAGGCCAGAGTTACACCAGTGGTGGGAGTGGAGAGTTCCTCCTGGTTTTATTGCTGTTGCTCCTCTTCCCTTGTGCTGCCCACCACCACTTGTGTTCCCTGACCTCTTATGTCTCCAGAGCTCAGCTGCTGCCTTCTGCACTCAGAGCCTGCCTGGCTGTGGGTGCACCAGAACACGAATGTGTTCCACCTGAACTGGAGGAGAAATTCCTTTGGCGTGAGGGTGCTGGAGCCCTGGAGTAGGCTGCCCAGGGAGGTTGTGGAGTCTTTGTCTGGAGAGATTCCAAACTCATGTGGTCGTTGTGATCCTGGGCAAGCTGCTTCAGGTACCCCTGAGTGATCTGTAGAGGTCCATCCCAACCCCACAATGCTGGGATCCAGGTTTCCTGTGAGGTGTCCCAGCCTCCTGCTCAAGGTGCTTGCTGTATAATTGGATGCTTGACTGGCAGATTATCCCTGGATGGGCAAGATGTGCCAGGAGCACTGTCTCCACCCTTTGTGCCCTTGGCATGAGTCATGGTCCCTGCTGAGGTCCCTGAGCTCTTCCTGCAGGGTTTGACCTTGTGGACAGAGGACTGCAATCCTGTGACAAGCATTTTCCCTTTGTCCTGCTGTCCTACCTCTTCCTCTTCCAGCCCTGTGCTCTACTCTCCTGCTTCTCTATCCTTCTTGTCATGGTGGTGTTTGTGTGGGGAAAGTGATGCAGCTCAGCCTGTTGCAGCCAGGCACAGCTTTCCCTGAAAACCCAGCTTCTGCCCAGCATGGGGTGATGGGGTGAAGCTTGAGAAAGTTCCTGGAGTGATCTGTGAGGGGTCTGTGGTTATAAACTGAAAGGGCTGCCACTGTCCTTCACCTGGTCCAGGTGGAGGAACTAGGACCTCTCCTGCTGAGGCAACCAGTGTGAGATGCAGCTTCTTTCCCAATCATTTTGAGGGAATCCTGGGTTTGAATTTCTATGGTCTTTGCTCCCATCATTTGAGTCTGACCATCATTTGAGTGACAGCAAAGAGTTTCTAAAAAAAAAAATCTGGAAACAACAGGCAAATGGCCTACCACAGTTTGTGTAGAGCACATGGCTGCCATGGTGCCCTTGTGGCCTCTTCTTGCCTCTGTGCATCCTTGTCCCCAGATATCACAGTTTAGGAAAGAGGCGACGGGGCAGGAGGCTCCTTATTTTTTTGCCACCAGGTCTCCTGGCTCACTGGGAACATTCCTAATGAGAAAGAAGCCTTGTCTTTCTTCCTTCCTTCCTTCCTCCTCCTCAGGCCACCTCTGATCTCATAGCAGAGTACCATGGGGGACACAGGCAGTGTCCAAGTGGCTCCTTTGTGCAGAACAAGGGAAAAACGTGTGGAAAGTTGATGTGAAAATTGGCAAGAGATGAAAAGGAGAGAAATGGATCATGGAGGGCACCAGGTCTGGGCAGGGGGTGGGTTAAAAGGAGGAACCTTTTGCAGCCCTGTGCTCTGCCTGAGAGTCTTGAGGGACATCAGGGTTCTGCAGATTGCTTCAAACCAACCCAAGGAGTTTGACTCAGAATGGACAATGCTCTGGGCTGGGATGCTGGCAGTGTCACACTAGGCTTGTGGGAGTAGGATAGGGGGTTAGGAATCCAGGGGTCTCACAGGTGCCTGGTTGGGGGGACTGGTGCATGTTCAGCCCTGCTCCTGGGTCACTGGGGGGTCCTGAGCTGGCAGGATCTGGCTGACATGGAGCACAATCTTCCTCCGCACAAGACTCGTGGGGTTCACTGGTGTGGTGGTGGATGGAGGAGGATTGGGGTGTTACTCAAGATGCCAAGGGTTGGGGAAATGCCAGAGCAGTGGCTGGCTGCTGGCAGGGCAGTGAGGAGCAACAGCACACCACAGGACACACTGAGGAGGGGAGATCTGGTGAAGCTCTGGCTTAATGCCAAAAGTGGCTCTTGCTTTGCAGGAGTGGCTTGGAGAAGGGAGAGGGCAGCATGGTGTGGGGCACAGCAATGTGTTCTGGGGCTGTCTCAGTAGTAACCTGAAAAAGAGGAGAATTTGTTGTTCCTCACATTTAGAAGACTCAAAATTAACTGTATCAACCATGAAGTGGACTTGAGCCTTGCTCTGGCAGCTGGACTTTGGGTTGCAGCTACCTCTGGAAGTGCCGATAGATAGGATGGATGCTACTTCACAAGTAGGAGGAATGGTCGCCCTGGAGATGCCACAGTCTGTGGATAGAGGGTGGCGTGGAGGTGGGTCAGGTTTGGCAAACTCACCCCAGAGCTGGTGGCAGTGCAGGGTCACAGTGATGCACACCTGAGTGTCACACACAAGCACTGGTGAGGACAGAGGTATGAGCAGGTGGAGGTTGGTGGAGCACCTTGAGTCCCAGGAATCCAGGCAGCTCTGGGGACAAAAGAAGTGGGAGCAGTCTGGAGCAGCTCTGGATGCTGTGTACACTTCGGGGTGACCCTGGCAGCTTAGGACACCAAGGCTGGAGGGGCACAGAAGGTGGGGAGGGCTCTGAGATGTCCGGGGGGCAGGGTAGGAGCAGCACCAAAACCCACTCTTGGAGCAGGGGTGTGGAAAGGACTGGGAATGGGTTGTTGCTGGCAAAGGCATGGCACAGCTCTGGCCCCAGAATGGCCTGAAAATAGCACTGCTCAATAGGTCCTACTATGCCTGCTCTGTAGGCTGGGGTCTGGGTGGTGCTGGTGCCACTGTGGTGCCCAGTGGGTCCATCCTGGAGTTAGAAACTTCACAACTACAGGGGAAGGGCAGTTTCCAGCACAAGTGTGTGTGGACATTGTGTCACAGAGTGGGGAACTGAGTGAAGTTATCCCAAATCCTCTCCTTTTGTGTCCCCCTTGTTCTGCAGCCCCTGTGCCCTGGCACACAGCACCCATGCCCCTCGTGGGCCAACCTTGAGCATCTCCAGCAGAGGAGTGACAGGCCCAAAGGGGTTTGGGCTGAGAAGGAAATGCCAGTCAGTCTTTCCAGGGCTTTATCTTGGCAGTTGGTTTGGGGAAGGATGTGTTTGACCTAGGAAGCAGCTTGGGGACGTGTTCATTGTTTTACTTCCACCTCTTGTGTGTGCAGAGCCATTTCTGCCCTGGCGCTGGGCACCTTTTGCTGGGCGGTGTGGGAGTGGCCACAGCTGAAAAGGGGAATTTTGTGGGGCTGCAGCTGAGGCCACAAATGGTTGGTGCAGAAATTAAATAGCTTGAGTTGGCTGCTCCTGTCCCTCCTTGAACACCCTTTCCTGCCAGGTGCTGCCAGCTCCCACCACCAGCATCAGAGCAGGGCAAGGCTTGTGCCCTGAGTATGGTTTGGACCAGCCGATGGCACCATCAGGCTGGGGCAGAGGCAGGGTTTGCCCATGGAAGGGAGAAACCTCCCAGGCTGGAGCTAGTGAGGGAGAGGAGGGGGGAGGAAGGATGGGCAGAGCTGCAGGAGGAAGAGCACTTGCAAGCTGCCTCTAAATTTATCTTTCCTGTTTCTCCTGCCTCGTGTCCTGGCTCGTGAGGCTGGGTCACTTCTCTCCTCCCAGCCTGGTGCTGGCACCCTGGGCCAGCAGCACTCCAGCCTTTCCCTGCCTTATTCCCTTGGATTCTCTCTGTGTCCCCAGCTGCTGTTTGCTTTCCTCACTCTACTCTCACACCTTCTGACGCAGTTGCTGTCCTCAGGGGGCCCCAGCTGGGAGTTGTTGAACCCCAGCAGAGAATGGTGGGATCATGGGATGGTTTGGGTTGTAAGAGACATTTAAGTTCATGGAGTCCAATCCCTAGCCCAGCACTGCCAGGTCACCACCAAGCCATGTGCCTCAGCACCACACCTCCATGGCTTTGAAACCCCTCTAGGGATGGGGACTCCACCACTGCCCTGGGCAGCCTAGGGTAGGCCTTGACAACCATTTGGGGTACGAAATTGTTCCTCATGTCCAACCTAAACTTTCCTTGGTGCAGCTTGAGGCTGTTGAGTTTTCTTCCTCGTAGAAGAAACCAACCCACTCGTGGCTCCAGCCTCCTTTCAGGGAGTTGTAGAGAGCCAGAAGGTCTGCCCTCAGCTTCCTTAAGGAAGGATTAAACAACCCCAGGTCCCCCCAAGTTGCTGCTCACCAGCCCTGTTGTCCAGACCCCTCACCAGCTGCTTTGCCCTTCTCTGGTTGTTACTGAGGACCTCGGTATCCTTCTGGAAGTGAGAGGCCGGTGTAATCTCCCTGCTCTGTGCCAGCTGCAGTCTTGGGGGAGGGGATTTGAGCTATCTTGTAGTTCCTGAGTGACCTGCCCTCCTTGCCTTGCCCTGTGGCTTGGATCCAGAGATGGATTTGCACTCTGCACTTATTCTCCATGGATTTTTCTCCCTCGCTCACCAGCTCTTGTGTCTGCTTTGGGTGCACCAGGTCTTTGCAAGGGTCAGGGGAGCTGCAGACCCCCAGCCCTGGGTTTGATGGGTGCTCACCCCCTGCAGGAAAGCCCCACCTCTGCCTCCTTTCACGTGTGGGTGACACAAACTGGTCCTGGCTGTGTCGCGGTAGTCAAACCCAGCATAAGATGTGTGTTCTGCAGCGTTTCTGCCCCCCACAGCTGCCCTTCCCCCTGAGCTGCGCAGGGGGGAGGTGGTGGGTTGGAGGTGAGTTCCTTGGATGTCGGTATGGGAGGTCTCATGTTCCTCTGTGCTCTTCTGGCTGTGCTTCACCTTCCAAAGGCTCATCTGGAGCTTTTTCCTCTAGCAAAAGCAAACCTATGTTGGTGCTGGGCTCAGGGGACTGGTGTAGTTGGTGGCAGTTGTGCACTTTGAATCCTGGGCTCAGTTTTGTGCCACTTCTTCTGAGAAGGACATTGGGGGCTAGAGAAGGTTCAGAGAAGGGCAATGAAGGTGGTGAAGTCCGGTGAGGAGCAGCTGAGGGACCTGGGGTTGTTCAGCGTGGAGAAAAGGAGGCTGAGAGGAGACCTTCTGGCTCTCTGCAGCTCCCTGAAAAGAGCTTGGAGCCAGGTGGGAATTGGTCTCTTCTCCCAAGGAACAAGTGACAGGACAAGAGGAAATGGCCTCAAGTTGTGCCAGAGGAGGCTTGGGTTGGACACAAGGAACAGTTTCTCCATGGAAAGGGCTGCCTAGGCCTGGCCCAGGCTGCTTAGAGCAGTGGAGTCCCCATCCCAGTGCAGGCATCAAAGCTGTGGAGATGTGATACTGAGGGATGTGGTTTAGCAGTGACCTGGCAGTGCTGGGCTAGGGATTGGACTCCATGAGCTTAAGGGTTTCTTCCATCCAAAGCATTCTGTGATTCCGTAAACACAAAAGCTCCATCAACATTGTTCCTGAGGACAAGGGCAGATCCAGTCCCCAAAGCCAGACCCTTCCTGCAGCAGCAGTCTCTCTCCTGGTCCCTTTGGGGTGGCACTTTGTACATTTACAACATTTAGGCGTGTTTTCCCCATTTTACAGCCATCTGGGCTGGGCACCCCAGGGCACCTGAACTCCTACCCCTGTGTCAGCTTCTCTGACCTCCAACCACTTTTACAGCTCTGCTCTGAGGTCCTGCTGTTGATGATTAACTGAGGGATGCTGAGCAGGAGCGATGCTGAGGGCACACTGTCCAGGCTCCCACACAGGGACATCACCTCTTATCTGCTCCAGGCTCACCTCCCAGCTGAGCTTTGCTCATAGACAATGCTAGGTCCAGCTGGCATGCCAGTGAACTTAGGGTGCCTGTTACCTCTTGCTCTCTTTGTCACCAGGGGACCCAGCTGTCCTGGTGGGCTCCATCTTCAGCATTATCTTCTCAGGGCAGTTTGACTCTGCCTTTGTCCCACGGCACAATGGCTGTGGCCCTACTGCAGTGCTTGGTTCATCCTCACACAGGAGAGTCTGCTGACCCCCCCCACCTCTGCTGGAGATGCTGAACAGAATGGGATGATGGTGGGGTTGGCAGGACAGGCTGGCACTGAGGATCCAGGATGAGACAATGGTGCAGCTGGCAGAATGGTGCTGGGTTTTTTTAATGGGTTGAACCTCTTATGGCAGGGCTCTAAGACTCACCCTCTCATCTGCAGAGGGTTTGGAATTTGCAGGGTGAGAGGAGCTGCACCAAGCATCAGCACACCCCTCACCCATCGCATCCCCAGCCCACAGTCTGGCCCTGTTTGTGTCCATCATGCCCATCCCTCATCATTCTTCACATGGTTTGGGGTTTGAGCCCAGTCTGGGATGCTTTTCACAGCCCAACTTGCTCCTCTGGATCTCTTCTCTCCTGGGTAGTTCTCCATGGCTCTTCCTGTGGATAAGGGTGGTGACTTTTCTTCAGGGGACCTGCCAGTGGGCTCCATGCCTCCCAGAGCCCCCATTTCGGTGGTAGTTCCACATCTCCACCTGTGCCATTGCTGGGAGAGCTGCTGCTGGAAGTCCCCAGCGTCTCTTTCAGGGAGTTTGTGGAGAGCAGATTTATTTTGTGCTGTGCTGAGAATTAACTCCCCTTTTCTTCCTCCTGCCTCTGCCCCCGCTGGAAAGCGAGAGAATGCAGAAAAGAAGAAAGGATTTACATTGTGGTGGTGATTGGCACGGGCTCTGAATGAGAGGTCATTTCATCTGGCTGTTTCTTTTCAAGGCTCTTTTTTTCATGCACACTGTATTCAGGCTGGGAGCATTCTTTCTTTTCAAAGCTCCTCTGTCTGTCTCTCTCTTCCCCCTCCTTTATTTTTCATCCCTTTTCTTTACTTTTGCTGTCTTTTCATTCTGTTTTTCCCCACCCCCTTGGGGCTCTTTTTTTTTTTCTTTCCTCTATTCAGTTCCTTTATTTTTTTTTCCCCTCCTCGCATCTCTTTTTGAATAGCTCTTCTATTTTCGGAGAGGAAAGGGAGTGTGAGGAAGAGAAGTCGTTGCAGTGAGGAGGAACTTGAAAGTCTTTCTTTCCCTGTTTATTTCGCTTTAAAGCCAAATCTGTTTTCCAAGGGGGAGAGAGAGAGGTTTCTGCATGGAGGCTTTGAAGCAGGGTTTGGACAGCAGCAGGGCTGGCCAGGCTGGGGCTTCTCCCTGCTCCCCATCACACCGTAGACTCCATAGAATCAATGGTTTGTGTTAGAAGGGACCTTTAACAAAAATCATCTAGTTCCAATCTCTTGCCATGGGCAGGGACACCTTCCAGTAAACCAGGTTGCTCAAGGCCCTGGCCAACCTAGTCTTGAGCTCCTCCAGAGAGGGAGCATCCACAGCCTCCCTAGGCAACCTATTCCAGAGTCTCACCATCTCCATACTGAAGAACTTCTTCCTAAGATCCAGTCTAAACCTGTTCTCCCTCAGCCTCAAACCATTGCCCCTTTTGCTAGACACCCTTATGAAAAATCCCTTTCCAGCCTTTCCATAGGTTTCTTTCAGGTACTGGAAGGTAGCTGTTAGGTCTCACTGCAATCTTCTCCAGGGTGGGGAAAAAAAAAACCCAGCTTCCTCAGCCTGCTCTCATAGCAGAGGTGCTCCAAACTGCTGAGGGATGCCTCATGAATCATGGGGAGGTCTGTGGGTGCTGCTGGTTGAACTGTTAGGGCAGTTAGGCTGTGGCTGGGGGTGCAGGCAGAAGCAGCCCTCTCACCTTCAGACACCAGTGACTTGTGGTGGTGAAAGTCATGAGGTGGGTATGGTGCATGGAAGATCCTGAGAGAACTCCCCTGTGGCGTGTGCTGGGGAGGAGACAGGTGGATGGGGGCAAGAGGCCATGCTGGTGTCATTTTGAAGAGAGAATGAGCTTGCACACAGGAAAGCATGGGATGTGCAGGGCAGTGGAGCTAGACACTCAGACATGGGGTGGCTCTTGGACTGTGGAGAGTCACTGGGCTCAGGTCTGACAGACACAGGATGCTGAATTCTGTGGGCTTGAGCCCTTCCGGCTGAAGAACAGGAAGGGTCTCACAGCCATGCATAAGGCCACAGTGATTCCAGTTGAGTCTAAGGGAAATGAGGATGAAGCTGTTCCCTCAGCTGCTGCTCCCCAGATGCAGTTTGGTGCCATCAGATGTCTCCTGCCAGCTGCATCTTGCTTGTAGAAGGGCTGATAAAGCAGGCTTAGGGCTTGGTTGGTTTGGTCTGCTGAAGGAGATGTGTCTCGCAGCAAAGCAACAGCAAGGAGCGGGGGGTGGGGGAGTGTACAAGACTCCCCCTTCCCAAGTGATCCCAGCCTGGGATGGACTGACCATCAGCTAACTTTGGAACAGCTTCAGCCACTCAGGGGCTAGAAGTTTCCTCACCCCTTGGCAGGAGTGGAGCACTGACTCCAGCAGTTGCTTTGGCCTGGCCCATCTGCGGGCAGCCCTTTTCTGAGGAGACCTCCCTGGTGCAGGGAACACACCTGTGGTGAGAACCTGCTCCCACAGGTTCCTTGCTGCATCCCATGAAATGGGATCCTTGGAAGTGACTCTCTGCTGGCCCCAGACCTCCCATGATCCTTCCTACCATCCCCAGACCCCAGAGGAACACGTTCTCCCCAGGTAGTTGTCATCCTGCTGTCACCTCCACGGCCAAGCTGATGCAGTTAGGACCCTGATGCTCAGAAAGCACCATTTGATTGTTCATCTGCTCTGGTTGCTCTGAGATAAAGCAGAAATTGAGGGCAGGTCACAGGAATAGGTCCAGGATTGGAGCCTCCAGGTTTGATGTTGGCTGTGCTGGTGAGGGACTGGGGGCCAGAGCTCAGGACCAGCAGATAAGTGTTCACCTGGCACCCAGGTCCTGCTGTGGTCAGCAAGACCAGGAACGTGGGTCTGTGTGTTGAGCTGCTCCACACCTGCTAAAGCAGCATTTCTGGGTGAAAAGTGTGTGAAGTACAGCAAAGAGGGACCCTGCCGTGCCCGGCTGAGCCAAACAGCTCAGGATGGTGACCTGGTTGTGCCCCATCCTGAACATCTTGTGGTGCGAGAGGAGAATTCTGCTTTTTCCCTTCATCTCAAGAGCTTTGGAGGAAGGTTGGGAGAGTCCTGCCAAAGCATGGGAAAATCATCTGCTGACAGATAGGTGCAGGTGGGGCTGGGGTATGGACAGGGGTCCTGAGCTGCCTGGGTGGGCTGCAGGAGCAGAGGTGGTGACACCCTGATTAAGCAAGTCGATTGTTTTTCCTAGAGTGAGACTGGAATAATTGTCACCCGAGATGGAGACACTGGAGGAGATGAAAAGGGTGAGAGAAAGGAAGGAAGCAAAGGACAGAGGTTGGGAATGGAGAGGCAGATGAGGAGATAGATGAAAGGGAAAGGAGAAAGATAAGAGGGAGAGAGGGGACAGATCTCCAGCGAGAGATGGGCGTTGCCAGGGAAACGGGAAGAATGAGGGAGCGACGGAGGGATAGAGGCTGCTGGGGGCGGGGAGCAATGGAGGATGGAGGGATGGAGGAGGAGAGTGGATCATCAGCAGAAGAGGAGGCAGGAGCCCAATCCAGTCTGGGTGCCTGTCTGCCGGGAAGCTGTGCTGGTGTTTGGGGCTGTGGCTCTGTGCCCCCACAGTGCTCAGTACAGTTGCTCCCAGACTGATCCCTCTTGCCCGCATCTCCATGGCTAGAAAAGTCCTGGCCCACCACAGGGAGGTTTCCTCACACACGTGGAGCTTCTGGAGGGCTGATGAGAGGCCAGAAAGGGCCCAGCCTAGGAAGGAGAGCCCTGCCTGGGCTCAGCATTGGCATTTGATGCCACTTCATGGTGTAGCTGCAAAGATAAAACCAGAGTGTGTGCTGCCGGAGCTGCTGACCTGCTGGCAGGGGACAACAGGCACTAGGATGCCATGCACACTGTGCCAGCAAGTGATGGCAGTGCCAAAGCTCAGCTAATACTACCTGAGCTGGTGCCACTGGTGCTGCCTGTACCAGGCCGGTGCTCAGTGGACAGAGGCAGCTGAGCATCCTCCACCTTGCCAGCAGCAGGTTAGTGGCTTCTGCCATTCTGCATGTGAACCAGAGTGGTGGCTGGTCCCCATCCCATGCAGTGAAGGATCCCCTGTAGAATCATAGTCAGACTGGTTTGGGTGGGAATGGAGCTTTGAAGCCCATCTAATCCAACCCCCTGCCATCAGAGGATGTCTAGGAGCAACTAGAGCAGGTTGCTCAGAGCCCCAGACAGCCTGGCCTGGAATGGTTCCAGGGATGGGGCATCCCCCTCCTCTCTGGGCAACCTGGCTTGGATGATGACCTAGGACTAATTTCAGGGCTGCAGAGCCAAACCCCCTTCCATGGCACTGCAGGGGCATTCCAAAGCCCAGAGACAGTTTTGCCTTCAGCCAGGTCTGGGAAGGTCCCACTGGTGCCAGCTGCTCCCACGTGGTTGGGTTTGAACCAGGTGGCTTTCTGTGTTTATTCTGCACAAATGGGAAACTCCAGTTGTTTGGAAAACATCCCCTTTCCCCTTCCAGAGTTTGTCAGTTGCCTGGTGGCTGCAAGTGTAGATATTTACTATGATAAGCATAATGTTTGGGGTAGAAACCATGAAAGGAACATGGGCAGAGCAAGGGGAAGGACTGAGCTGCACTGGCAGAGCAGGTGTGATTCCCTTTCTGAGGCATTGACTGTCAGATGGACCTGAAATGGTTGTTTTTCCTCCCAATCTCACCATGAGTCTATCTGCTGCATGTTGTACCTTGGGGCCTTTTTTGCTTTCTTTAAAGCAAAGCCCCCAGAGCAAGGTGATTCCTGCACCCAGCACCACTCCAAGTGGCACTCACAATGCTGTGCAGTGCTCCGAGGCCAAGGCTGAAGGCAGCAGTTCTGCTTCCCACCAGCTCACCCTCAGCAGGTTTTCCCCTTTTCCTCAAGAAGCCATTCCCAGAAGTTTCTTAAAGAGCAGAGTGGGGTGGGTGGGATGTGGAGACACCGACTGAGGGAATTTGGATTTGATTGTTTTCAAAGCGTAGAGCTGCTTTGGTAGCACCATCCCAGCACCACCTGTGCTGCTCCCTGTTCCTCAGCACTTTGGGTCATGATTTAAAGCCCAGTTTGGCCATGTTGGGTGCCAGCTCTGAGATGAGAAATGGTGGGTTTGGTCCTGCCATGGGCCAGGGCAGTGGTGACTGGCAGCTGCTCCATGCTGATACCCCCGTGGCACATGCTGTCAGCACAGAGCCAAGGTCAGGTGTGTGCCCCATGTCCTGCATCTCTTGGCCTTGGCCATGCCTGGTGTTTGCTCCTGGTGGCACCATGCCCTTCCTGCAGTGCCAGAGAGACCAGCTGTGGTGATCTCAACAGACCCCTACTCATCTTGCCCCCTGAAGGACTCAGCCCCTCAGATGGACTCAAGTCATCCCCACCCCTGGTGTGGCACAAATGCTCTGGGTCAGGTTTGTAAGCAGGAGGTGGGGGAAGAAAGCCCAAAACACCTTTTTGTGTCTGGAATTGTTGTGCTTGGAGCAGCTTTACCTGAAACCCACAACAAAGATGAAAGCCTGATTTTGCCTTTTATTAAATTTAAATGAAAGCTGCTTTTAAGGAAGGAAGAAAAACAAAATCAAAGGTGTTCTCCCCAGCAGCCCCCAGCTCTTATCTGCCATTTTCTGATAAAACTCAAAGGTTTCAATTCTCCCCCCACCAGGCCATGCCATGTGCCCCACCTCACCCCATCATCTCCAGCCAAAATTTCTGCTGAGGTTCAACCTGAGCATGCTTCAGCTCCTCAATGTCCTTGGAGTGAGTGGCCCAAATCTAAACCCAGATTTGAGGTGTGGCCTCACCTATGCCCAGTGTAAGGAGACAATCCCTGCTCTGGTTCCTTTGGCCACACCACTCTCTGCCAGCTCAGCTGGAGATGTCAGGACAACAGAGCTGGTGGAGAGTCTGGAGAACAGCTCTTAGGAGTGGCTGAGGAAACTGGGCGTTTTCAGCCTGGAGGAGACTGAGGGGAGACTTCATTGCTCTCTACAGCTCCCTGAAAGGAGCTTGGAGCCAGGTGGGTGTAGCTGTCTTCTCCCTAGCATCAGGTGATGGAATGAGAGGAAATGGCTTGAAATAGTGCCAGGAGTGGCTTAGGTTGGACATGGAGAACGATTTCTTTCCTGCAAGAGTGATCAGGCATTGGAACAGCCTGCCCAGGGAGGTGGTGAAGTCGCTGTCCCTGGAGGTGCTCAAGAAACCTGTGGACAGGGCAATTTGGTACACGGTTTAATGGCTATGGTGGTCTTAGGTCGGTGGTTTGACCTGGTGCTCTAAGAGCATCGACCCAAGCATTTCCCTTTCCAACCCAAGGAATTCTATGATTCTGTGTCAGCATCAGGAGGGACAATGGATCCATGCTGATTTTCCTTTTCCTGCCCTGAGGTGGCTGCTGCTAGGGCAGGTTCCCTTTGCTTCTGGCTGCTGCAGTGCTGGGGCCACAGAGGCTTCTGTTCAGGGATCTGCTCTCCATGACTTGAAGCTGACATCTTGGCTGGGGTTTGGGTGCAGGTGCTGCACAAGCCTCTGCCCATCTGCTGGATGCCCCTACCCTGGCTCTGCGTCATCTCACTCCACCCAGGAGCAATTGATCCCTGTGGGAGACCTGTGCTGAACCCGAGCCTGCCTGAGTGGCTTCTTGGGCAATGTTGGAAGTAGCTCCCCGGAGAGACAGAGCTTAGTCACCCTGAGCAGTGCCAGGGGGTTTCCTGGGGGAGCTGAAGGACCTGACCAGACCTCACCCGCATTGGGAAATGGAGTTTCCAGCCACCCCAGGGAGGCTGAATGGGGAAGTGAGAGCGAGAAGTGAAACTAAAGTGTCTGCCCTGTGCTCCTGCTGCTGTTTGTGCAGCTGCAACCCTGTGGCCATGCTCCCTGGGCACCCAAGCTCCAGTGCCACAGCTGGGATAACATGAGGCTGGTACCCTTGTACCCAGTGTCTTGGGGTACAGAGCTCAGCCCCTTCTTGGGCGCCCAGAACCGGAATCTACTGTTTACTCCGCCAGAAGCTGCTGGGTTAGGGTGGCTGTTGTACAGACACCTTGGTGCTGGTCTGAGGATCTGGTGCTGGTCTGATTTGTGAGGTGTTGCTCCTTCAGCTTCCTCATCTTGTGCTGCTGGTACCCAGAGCTGTGCCAAGAGGTTCAGCCAACCCCTCTGCAGTGCCAAGGATGTAGAGGGGACAGTGGGGTCCCATGTCATGTCCCTTCTTGTCTCTGCTGCCCCAAAGCCTGCCAGCCAGCCCTGGGGCTGTCCAGGTTGTGTACCAGGAGAGGACTTATTACAAGGGCTTATAGTGCCAGGACAAGAGGCAGTGGCTTTGGGCTGGAAGAGTGGAGATTCAGACTGGAGACTGGGAAGCAATTCTTTACAGTGAGGGTGGGGAGGCACTGGGGCAGGTTCCCAGAGATGCCTCCTCCATGGAGGTGTTCAAAGCCAGGTTGGATGAGGAAGTCTAATGGAAGGTGTCCCTGCTCATGGCAGGAGGTTGCAACTATGTGATCTTCAAGGTCCCATCCAACCCAAACCATTCCATCATTCATTGTGCTCCCTGGCACCAGCCATGGGGAGCAGGATCTGGTGATGCCTTCCAGGCCCCAGCCAGGAGCTGCGGGATTTCTCCACGGGACAGCCTGGGGAAAAGCAAGATTTTAGGTGCTCTGGAGGATACCTCCAGGTTGTGTGGCAATGGACACTGTCCCCAAACCCAGGAGCATCTGGGCTCAAGCCAGAAGCTTTCTATAGCTGAGGGTCTCTGGCTGCCTGGTCAGCAGGCTTCTGATTCTTTCCAGTTCCAGCAAGAGCCATGTCAGCAGCAAACCACCACTCACCCCTGGCCACCCTGGAGCCTGTTGCCAGTCACCCAAGTCCCTGATTGGTGCCCACTGGGGGCCTGGCTTGGGGCAGGATCTACCAGGCAGGATGGGCACATGGCTGAGCATGATGCAGCTGGGAATGTTAGAGCAGGGAACTGGGAATGTCTTCGGTCCCGGCAGGGTGCTCCGTGGGGGCTGCAGTGTTTGCCCTGCCTTTCTGCGAGGCCAGCTCGAGGTGGGGTGCACTGTGGTAGGAAGCCCCGAGGAGGAGCAGAAGCTACCCTTGCCCCTCGACTGCCCAGGAGCAGGGGGGTCTGGGGAAAGGGGGTCCTGGGGCTGAGCCGCACATGCCAGCAGCCGCCTTCCCAGCTACTCCCTTCTCTTCCTCATCATCTTCCTCCCCATCTTTCCTCATACTCTTCTCCTCCTCCTCCTCCCGTTGTCCTTGCTTTGTTTCACTGCCTCTGCACTACCCCCCCCCGCTCCCCCGTCATCCTTTCCCCATCCTCCTCCACCCTCTTCCTCTCCCTCCTCCCCCATCCTCTTCCTCCTTTCCCCTCCCCCATCATTGTCTTCCTCCTCCTTCTTCCCCCACCCTTATCCTCCTCATCTCCTCACTGCCTGTTCCACAGGGTTTGTCAGAGGTGCAAGAGGCTGAAGCAGTCTTCCTTGTGTCCCCTGTCTTCCATTTTTGACCAGCAGCCTCTGCCAAGACCCCTCCAGACTCTGCTTTTTGGCTCCTGACTCTCAGCCTGTCTCTCCTTCCTGGCTGCTATGGGGAAGGGATGCCTGGGTGGGTGGGATGCTCAGATGGACCCTTCCTTCTGCCCAGAGAGACCTGGGAGCTGTGACTGGAAAATGCTGGGTTTGGAGGGTTCTGGTGGCCATGGCTGAAAGGTGCTGCAGCCACTGGCAAAGGGCAAGGCCAGAGGTGGTTAGAGCTCATGGCAGCAGTGCCCAAGCAAGTGCCAGGACCTGTTTCCCACTGCCTCCATCTCCTTGGCAGTGCTGGCCACACAGCGGGCACTGTGGAGAGTCCTCTCTTTGAGTGCATTGCACCCTGGATTAGGGGTGCCCAATTCTGTGGCTGGATGCAGCACAGTGTTGGCTGAGGAGCCAGTATGTGCATGGGAGGAGTACTGAGGAAGGAGTCAAGACCCTGGGCAGCTGACCCCATGATGCTGGTGTCTCTTCCCTTCTCTGGCTCTTCCTTGTTCTCTCGCCCATGCTCTTCACCTCCCTGCCCCCATCGGGGTGTGTGGGACATGTCATGGAGCAGCATAGGTGCCCAGTGAGAGCCACAGTGCCATGAGCTGACCACTTGCAGTGCCCCCACTCAGAGTGCAGCTTTAGTCCACAGGGGCTCCAGGGACTGTACTGTAATCTGGTTTAGAGTTGATTCCTCCTTTACCTCCCCCACAGGATTTCTCTTTGTTGTAGCTGCAGGAATAATTCTATTTAGGAGGACATTCTTCACTGCAGGAGGAAGCAGCAGCCTCCTCGCTCTCATCTGGTCGCAGATCTCCAAACACCTCCCTGCCCATCCTCGTTGGCCACCCTGTACTGTGCCCCATCTATGGGAGTCCTGAGCTGGTTCAGCCTGGGCAGTCAGGCATCACTGCTCCAGGCTCTGCTGCCCCTCTAGGACCCTGCCCCACCCTCTCTGGAGTGGGTTCAGGGCTGTCAGTGCAGGGGGCACAAGCAAGCTGAGCATGGGCAAGTTCTCAAGGTGCAGAGTTCACCCTCACAGCATAAAGCCCTTGAACCTCCTCCAGCTCAGGGAGAGTTTTGGCACCCATGCACCTCTGTCCAGGCCTCCCAATTCCCTGACACCCATCCAGCCTCTCCTTTCCCCTGGTTTTGCTGTCTGACGATCTCGCTTCCCTATTTCCCCGCTCAAGACCCTGGGGAAGCAGTAGTCACCAATAGGAGTGATCTGGGATGAAGGCAAAACGTCATCCCCAAGGTGTGGTTCCTGCCCTGCTCTCCTCGGTACAGCAGCTCCCCCAAGCTTTGCCATCCCAGATTCCTGGTGATGTGTGGCAGCAGTTCCTCAGGTTCCTGGCCAGCTGTCCCTGAACCTTCCTGGTGGGGCTGGGGCTGGTCCCTTCCTGCAGCCGTCCCATACTGGTCACACCGTTGTGGTGGGAACTTCCCCATGCTCTGCTTTCCAGGCTGGTGGGTCCCTGGAGACCACCAGAGCAAGCAGAGCTCCTGATTTGTCCCAGGCTCAGAAGCAGAGCAGGTGTCCCTGGGGTGCCCCATGCCTGGTGCTTGCTGCAAACCTAGCATCAGTGGCCTGGCAGCTGCCAGCATGGCAAGCCCCAAGCTACCTCCTGCGCCATGGCAATGCTCAGCCCACCACAGGTAAGTGAGCCAAAGGCACTGGTGCTGAGCTGCTGCCCTGAGCTTCACCTAGGCTGGTGAGCCTGGCAGCTGGGCCAGCTTCTGGTTGTCTCCAGTGAGGAGGACTTGGGCTTTGGCTCCTCAAGCTCCCTGTGTCTGTCACTGCTCCTTCTCAACCCTCAAGGAGCACAGACCAGAGCAGCATGTTTGGCTTTCTTGGTTTTTCCCCAAAACCACTGCCAGGGATCTCTGAGGCAACCAGGAGTCAGACCTTGGGGTTTGGTAGCCTGCGTGCAAAGGCTAACAGCAGGCATGGAACTGGGCATCCCCTCTGCCCCCTGCAGCTGAGACCCTTGGCACCATACTGACCCATGTCCTGGGCACGTGGTGCCAGGGATCCCCACTGGCAACTCTTGTGTCAGTCTGGGTTTTGCTGGGGCCAGTAGTAGGGAAAGGGGTGATGGCTGGAGTGGGCATCTCCAGCAGCTGCGCGGTGGCAGGGACAGCGAGGCACTGACAGCCATGTCTCTCCCTCCCTAGCCATGCCAGGCAGGCGGCGAGAGATGGATCGCTTCAGCGAGTGCGGCACCCAGACGGATGCAGTGGTGGTGCTGTCCCTGGCACAGGCTGCGGTGCTTGGCTTGGTGTCCGACAATGAGCTGCTCGGGGCCACTGTCAGCCCCGCTGGCTTCTTCCCAGGGCCGGCAGCAGAGCTGCCCGACACCGACGCTGCGGCAGAACCTGAGGAGGCAGATGGCGAGGGCCGGGCAGAGGGCGAGCAGGAGGAGGACGCCTTGGAGGCAGAGTCCTCGCTGGAGAAGCACGCCCGGAGGAGGAAGCGGCCACCCGTGAGGCTGGTGCCCAAGGTCAAGCGCGAAAAGGCCGAGGCCGAGACGCTATATGAAGTGCCCGTCCCCGCCGACGAGGAGGGCGAGGGGCAGCGCGGCCGCTCTCGCCACCACCAGGAGCCCGGCCAGGAGCAGGAGGTGCAGAGCAGCTCGGTGAAGATGATTGACCTGGGCGCCTTCAGCCGGAAGCCTCGGCGCCTGCGGCACCTGCGCCGCCACACGCGCCACG
>VWYK01033148.1:12254-22414 GCA_013399775.1 Semnornis frantzii | reverse complement strand
CCACCTCGAGGGCGCCGACCCTGCCGGCGCGGTGGCGGCAGACGACAGCACGTCAGGAACGCCGCACGCCGACTGCGCCTTCGAGGCGGCCGCCCCGTCCTCCGGCGAGGAGGAGGCCCCCGTGCCGGCATCTCCCGAGGCGGTGAAGAGCGAGCAGGGCTTCGGATGGCAGGAGGTGGGCGAGCTGGAGGTGGAGGCGGGCGGCGGCAGCAGCGAGCGCAACAAGAAGGCGCAGCTGGACCGGCTGGACATCAACGTGCAGATCGACGACTCCTATCTGGTGGAGGCAGGCGACCGGCAGAAGCGCTGGCAGTGCCGCATGTGCGAGAAGTCCTACACCTCCAAGTACAACCTGGTCACCCACATCCTGGGTCACAATGGCATCAAGCCCCACTCCTGCCCACACTGCAACAAGCTCTTCAAGCAGCCCAGCCACCTGCAGACCCACCTGCTGACCCACCAGGGCACGCGGCCCCACAAGTGCGAGGTGTGCAGCAAGGCCTTCACCCAGACCAGCCACCTGAAGCGGCACATGCTGCTGCACAGCGACATCAAACCCTACAGCTGCCGCTTCTGTGGCCGCGGCTTCGCCTACCCCAGCGAGCTGAAGGCCCACGAGGTGAAGCACGAGAGCGGCCGCTGCCACGTCTGCGTGGAGTGTGGGCTGGATTTCTCCACCCTGACCCAGCTGAAGAGGCACCTGGCTACCCACCAGGGCCCCACGCTGTACCAGTGCCTGGAGTGCAGCAAGTCCTTCCACTACCGCAGCCAGCTCCAGAACCACATGCTGAAGCACCAGAATGTCCGGCCCTTCGTCTGCACCGAGTGCGGCATGGAGTTCAGCCAGATCCACCACCTCAAGCAGCACTCCCTCACACACAAGGTAGGGTGCCCAAGGGTGCCGCCCTTGCTCTGCCCAGAGGAATCACAGAATTGTCTGGGCTGGAAGGGACTTCAAGGATCATCTGGTTCTGATCCCCCCTGCCACGGACAGGGGCACCTCACACTGGAGCAGGCTGCTCAGAGCCCCATCCAGCCTGGCTATTCCAGGGATGGAGCTTCCACCACCTCCCTGGGCAACCTGTTCCAGTGTGTCATCACCCTCATGGTGAAGAACTTCTTCCTAACATTCAATCTGAATCTACTCACTTACAGTTTTGCTCTATTCCCCCTACTCCTGGTACTACCTTACAGACTAGAAACTCACTCACCAGCTTTCCTGCAACCCACCTTCAGATACTGGAAGGCCACAATAAGGTCTCCTCAGAGCCTTCTATTCTCCAGACTGAACAGCCCAGTCTGTCTTCATAGGAGAGGACCTCCAGCGCTCTGATCATCCCCATGGCCCTTCTCTGGACATGTTCCCACATGTTCATATCTTTCTTGTAATAGGGGTTCCAGAACTGGATGCAGTACTCCAGGTTGGGTTTCACCAGAGTGGAGTGGGAGGGGAGAATCACCTCCCTCGACCTGCCAGCCACACTTCTTTTGTTGCACACTTCTTTTGAGATGTACCAGCTCTGGGTGCAGGCTGGAGGAGGGTGCCCCAGTGTCCTGAGAGATCAGTGATGCAGCTGGGTGGAGGTGCTTGTGCTTGGGATTTGCTGGGATTGTGGGCAGGGGTCTCTGGGCTGCCCATCCTCTTCATTTCCTGGGCAATTCAGTCCTCTAGGAGCGGGGTTGAGGGTGGCCTGGAGGACTCTGGCTGTGGCAGGCTGCAGGCAAGGGGTTTGCCCTTCTGCAGGGGTTCTTCCATGGGAGAGCAGTTGGCCTCAGCTGGGCTGACAGCACCTGTGCAGCCACACACCCTAGCACTGGGTTCTCCAGATGCTGCAGATGCATTTCCTGGGGGCTGAGGCAATGTCATCTGGAGGCAAAACAGGATCCTGCTTACTGCAGGACCAGGCAGCAGGAACTGCCCCCCGAGATAGTGCAAGAGTGGTCCCAGGCTCCTGGTAGTGCCCACTCTGCTTTCCGGGAGAGAGCAGCAGGAGGTCCTGCCAAGGTTCATGTGGCCCAGCCCACTGACAGTCCCCAAAGTATATCTTGACAGGAGGAGCCTGTTCCACACCCCTTGGGGAGTGTAGGTGACAG
This sequence comes from Semnornis frantzii, assembly GCA_013399775.1. Lineage (NCBI taxonomy): Eukaryota > Metazoa > Chordata > Aves > Piciformes > Ramphastidae > Semnornis > Semnornis frantzii. The sequence goes on along the minus strand of VWYK01033148.1, from coordinate 20,320 downwards.
ACTGATGGGGCCTCTGAAGATCACCCAGTCCAACCTCCCTGCTCCAGCAGGTCACCCACAGCAGGGTGCCAATCTCTCCAAAGGAGGCGGCATCCATCCGGGAGATAGTTGCAGAGTCACCTCCTCTGGAGACTTTCAAGACCCATATGACCTTCTCTAGATGACCCTGTCTTGGCATGGGGGTTGGACTCAGTGATCTCCAGGGATCACGTGCAATCCCTAGCATTCTGTGATTCCACTGAGTACCTCCAGAGAAAGTCTCTGCTTCACGCCATACCCAGCACCGTTCATGTGCCTCCAGCTTACATAGGATCCGTTTGGAGACCTCCAAGCCCACCCCGGCAGCACGGGGCTTGGCTCTGCCCTGTGCCCATGTGTCTCCAAACCCCTTGCAGGGCGTGAAGGAGTTCAAGTGTGAGGTGTGCGGGCGGGAGTTCACACTGCAGGCCAACATGAAGCGCCACATGCTGATCCACACCAGTGTTCGGCCCTACCAGTGCCACATCTGCTTCAAGACCTTTGTGCAGAAGCAGACCCTCAAGACCCACATGATTGTCCATTCACCAGTGAAGCCCTTCAAGTGCAAGGTACTGCTGGGGTTCTGGGACGCTTTAGCACATCTTGAGAGGAGGTTATTGAATCCTGCGTGGGGGATTAGAAGATCTTGGGGGGGAGGGTTAGCAGATCTTGGGAGATGGTTATCAAATCCTGGGGGGGGAGTGGAGGATTTAGAAGATCTTGGGTGGGGTTAGCAGATCTTGGAGAGGATCTAACAGACCTTGAGAGGGTTGGCAGATCACAGAGTGTGTTAGCTTGGGTCTGGTGCGCTGTGAAACCTGGGCAGGCTGGGCTTAGTCCCGGGTGGCAGGAAAGCAGCTTGGTGGTGCCTCCCTCTGTTCACTCGGGCACACAGCTGGGCCGGGTGCTCTGCTTGGAACTGCGCAGCCGCGCTGGGCAGGGCAGGGCATGGGCACGGGCACAGGCACCGCCAATGGGGAAGGACGATCAGTTGTGGGTATGCTGGAGTCCCCATCCTTGAAGGGGTCTCAAAGCCTTCGAGATGTGGTGCGAGACGTTTAGCGGTGACCTGACAATGCGGTATTAGTGGCTGGGCTTATTCTGGAAAGTCTATTCCATCCAAACAATTCCCACGTGCTGTGCAAAGCCCACATTGCTGTGGCAGCACCAGCTTTGTCAGGGCTGGGGGCAGTGATAGCAGAGCCCACACTGACCTCAGGTTGGTTGCCGCAGGTCTGCGGAAAGTCCTTCAACCGCATGTACAACCTCCTGGGCCACATGCACCTGCATGCTGGCAGCAAGCCCTTCAAGTGTCCCTACTGCTCCAGCAAGTTCAACCTGAAGGGCAACCTCAGCCGACACATGAAGGTCAAGCACGGGGTGATGGACATCAGCCTGGACAGCCAAGGTGAGTGCAGACTGCGGCCGGACCTTGGTGCTGCCCATCACAAGCTGGCTCTCTGGTCTTCCCTGCTCTGCCCTCACACAGAAGCACCTGGCTCCTGGCTGTTTGCTGGGTCATGCTGTAGTGATTCTAATTTGGAGTCTTTGGGCTTTAACCTTGTCTTGAATACTGCATCCAGTTCTGGAGATCCCATCATAAAGATGTAGAACCGCTGGAGTGAGTCCATAGGAGGGCCACTCTGATTTGAGCATAGGCTGCTGCAGCTGAAGCCATTCAGCCTAGAGAAGACCCCAGGAGGGCCCTTATAGCTGTCTTCCAATACCTGAGGGGATCCTGCAGGAAGGCTGGAGAGGAACTTTTCATACGTGTCTGGACAGGACACAGGGGAATGGTTTGAGGCTGAGGGACAGTAGGATCTCAGGAACTTCTTGAGTACAAGGGTGCTGAGACACTGAAACAGGTCATCCACAGAAGTTGTGGATGCCCCTTCTTTAGAGGAGTTTAAGGCCAGGTTAGATGAGGCTTTGAGCAAGCCCCCGAGGTCCCTTCTGACCTATGCCATTCTATGGTTCTTAAATTGCCTAGGGAGGGTGCTGTTGGCCCTGAGCAGTGTCCCTGTGCTTGAATCCTAGATGCCATGATGGAGTTGGCTGGGCCTGACCACACTGAGCTGGATGGGCAGCAGGAGATGGATGACTTTGAGGAGGAGAACTCTTATGGCTACAGCGGAGTGGGCAGCGTGCCAGAGGAGCAGGCCATGAAGGAGATGGCCTATTACAATATGTTGTAGCTGCAGGGCAAGGGGACTGCCAGGGCCAGCACTGACTCGGTGCAGCCAGGGGAGCTGCTTCCAGCAGCCACCCACCTGGCCCTGCACCCCCACTCTTGACAGGGGGGTCTGGCTGGGTTTGGTGAAGACTGGGATGTCCAAATGCTGGGGTGGAGACTGTAGGTGGCAGTGGGCATACAGGACTGGTGTGCTGGAGGCTTGCCTCTAGCTGCTGCCAGACCCTTGCCAGAGCTCAGTGTTGCTCCCACCGTGGATGGATCCATCCCTCCTTCTCCAGCACCCCAGAGATGTTGTGCTAAGCTATGCCCAGCTGCCTGCACCCCTTGTTCCCAGTGTTGGCATCCCTTTGCCCCACTCCTGTGCCACAGTGTGGGGGCAAGGGAGGCCATACCTCTGCCACCCCCTGAAGCAGGGGCGGGCACACTCCAGCAGCTCATGAGCATCTCTAATGTTTCTACCTCCTGGGTGCCCCTCTGCCCACTGCAGGAGGTGGGTTAGTGGCTCTCACTCTTCCCCAGGCCAGAGCTGCCCTGCTCACCTTGGCACTGGCTGCAGGCTGGCATGGGCAGAGCTGCAGCACCAGGGGCCACGGGGCACACACAGAATATTTTCTTACAGAAACACGGTGAAGCTCAGTGGCAGCTCTGGGTGCAGGGCAGCTGCGGCGAGTGGAGCAGTGGGGGGAGGCTCAAGCCCCCCTGCAGCAAATGATGGTATTTTAGAGTAATTTATTTTTGTCAGCGTGCTTGGGTTGGTCTTTTCACCAGGTTCAGTTTCCTTCAACCAGTGTGCTTTGTAAACCTGTGCAACGTCTCTGCTCTCTGCGTGGCTGCTGGGGGAGGGGCTGAGGACCGGAGTGGGGGTCCCACTGTCCTTGGGGCAACTGGACACCGACAGGACCCTAGTAATGAACTGCAGGTGGTCTTCATGCTGCCTGTATCCTCTCTTCATCCCCCTGCCCCCTCCCTTAATCCCCCCAGCTGCTCAAGGGCTCAGGACAAGGCTTTGACTCAAGCAGCCCTCTGGGGCTGGGATCTCTGCCTCCCCTGCTCCTGGTAGTGGGGGAAGAAAGGAGCTGGGGCAGCACTTGGTGGGCTGGGACTACCCTTCTAGCTGTGGGGCATGGTGCTGGGTAGCACTCACAGCATCACTCACCCTAGCAGGGATGCACCAACAGCTCTTAGGAAAGCTGCAGGTGGCCCCCCTGACCCTGCATGGGCACAGGTCCTATCATACTCCCCAGAGCTGGGCACCATCTGCCCCATCCCCAAAAGCTCCAGGCTGGCTCTGAGGAGCTGGAGATCACCTCTCAGCCCCTCCACACTTCCAGCCTAGGTGCCAAGCAGGGTGTTTGCCATCCTTGCCCTCACCTATGGACCGTCAGGCATCCTCGGGGCTGGATGGACCTGGCCGCGGTGCTGGCCAGCCCAGAGCCTCTCCTTCAGGGGGGGCAGGCCCTCACCACCACACTACCTCAGTCCCAGCACCAAACGGCAAGGTCGAGATGAGGAGGCGTCACTGCTGTCATGAGAGCTGTGGCACCAGGGGGGGCTGTGACACCAGGCTCTGCCCCTAAAACAAGGCAGGAACTCTCATGCCAGTAGTGCCACGTGGCTCCCTGGTGTCCTTCCCGAGTACACACCCCCGCCCCTGCAGAGCCCTGCTGTGTGTTGGTTTCTTTTTTTGCAGAGCAAAATGAGCAATAATTCAAATAAACACCTTTGCTTTAGCCACTGGCTGCCTCCTGGGGCTGGCACTCTTCCTGTGCCTATGCCACAGGAACCGTGCTGCCACCACAACGTGCTGGGGGCTGGTGAGGTGTTTAATGGCTGCTGTCACCACAAGGTGAGAGGTACACAAATCGGTGCAGGACAGAACCACACCACCCAAGCCCCCTACTCATCCCTAGAAAAGTTTGCAGACACTCGTAAGAAAACTGCTTACAAAAATGATGTGGCAGTTTGGGGGCTGTGCTAGTGAGCACCACCAGTGAACAGGTGCTGCTGGGTGCCCATCCAGCAGGGTGACAGTGGGGGGGGCCTGGTGCCCCCCCCCCACATGCTCCCTTCCACACTGCTACTTTCCTAGAGCCTTGTCCAGGTTGCTCTTGATGGCATCCAAGAAGTCATTTGTGTTCACAAAGTGCTCATTCAGCTTCACGCTAGGGAGAGGAATAGAGAGGGGCTGGGAGGGTTCCACAGCTAGCAGCAGCTCCAGGCTGAGCTAGAGGGCAGAGCCCTGGGCACAGCCAAGATGGAAATAGACAGCCCAAGTCCATAGGGACTGTGCAGAGGCCAGTGTGCCATCCCACGTGGCACCCTGCTGCTCCACCCCAGCAGCCACACGTACTTGGCGAGTCCATGGATGCAGCCAGCGAGGTCCTTGGTCATTGTCCCACTCTCCACAGTTTGGATGCAGACCTTCTCCAGTGTCTGAGCAAACCTGAGCGCCACAGGGAGCTCCAGCAAAGCCACCACTTTGCCAAGACCCTCATGCCACAGACCCCACCGTGGCTGGCACCAACCACATTGGTGGCTGGAGGACACTGCCAGCAGCTGCTGGCAACATCCCCCACCCCACTCACTTGATGAGGTCTGGGTTGCTGTCCAGCTTGCCTCGGTGCTCCAGGCCACGTGTCCAGGCAAAGATGCTGGCAATGGGGTTGGTGCTGGTGGGTCGTCCCTGTGTGCAGACAATGCTCAGCCACCCAGCATAGGCAGCCTGCCATGGGCAGCCTAGCACGGGCAGAGCTCACCCACCTTCTGGTGCTCCCGGTAGTGGCGGGTGACGGTGCCATGGGCCGCCTCGGCCTCGATGGTCTTCCCATCTGGACACACCAGGACAGAAGTCATCAGCCCCAGGGAACCGAAGCCTGTGGTGGGACAGAGGTCAAGCTGACCATCGGAGGGCAACCACATGCAGTCTACCCTCCAGCACCCCAGCCTGCCCCACACCACTCACCTTGGGCCAGGATGTCCGACTGGACATCTCCATCATAGTTCTTGCACGCCCAGACGAAGCCACCAGAGGACTTCAGCATCTGGGCAACCATGTCATCGATGAGCCGGTGCTCGTACCAGATCTTCAGCTTGTCAAACTCCGTCTTGTAGTGCCTGAAGGCACAGAGTGAGTGTCAGCTATGCCCATCTTGGGCCATGTCCCTCTGCCAACCCCTGGTCAACAGCCCCCAGGACAGCTCTCTCCACTCCCAGCAGCCCAAGCTCCTCCAAGTCCATACTTATCAAATATCTCCTGGAAGATGTCTTTGAAGCGCCCATCGTAGGCCTTCAGAATGGTGTTCTTGGTGCTCATGTAGAGAGGCCACTTCTTCTGGATGGCATACTGGAAGCAGCTGTGAGCGAAGCCTGTGATAGACTGCGACGAGGGAAGCGCAAAGACCCCCATGGGACCTCCATCCCACCAGCATGGCCAGGTCTGCCAAGGATGTCAGGGCACGCTGCCCTGTAGGGATGCTGCCAGCTGCCCCTAGCCACCCCCATTACCTCATCTGTGTTGTACATGCCCATGCCCACACCGCCGCCAGGGAAGTTGTACACCTCCCATTCCTGCGTCCCGCTGCCATCCTTCGGCGTGAAGACCATCTTGAATGTCCCAGATTTGCCCACCACGAAGTCAGTGGCTTTGTACTGCAAGGAGCAAGGCAGAGCTGTGGAGCAGAGCCTGGCAGGAGCTGCTCCACGTCCCATGGGGCAGGCAGGTAGCACAGCAGGCTCACCTGATCACCGTGGGCATGCCTGCCAATGGTGATGGGTTTGATCCAGCCGGGCACCAGGCGCGGAATGTTCTTGCAGATGATGGGTTCTCGGAAGACTGTCCCCCCCAGGATGTTTCGGATGGTGCCATTGGGGCTCTTCCACATTTTCTTCAGCTTGAACTCTGGAGTGAACAGAGGTGAGGGCCCCGAGGAACAACCCCCACACCAGGCACAGCCCTAGTGGTCACTTCAGCCCAGTCCCATCCTAGCCACTGCCAGCCCTCCCCCCGCCGAGCTCCTCTGTGCCCTGGGCAGCCGCCAGAGCTCTGCTGCCAGCCAAGGAGAGGAACAGCCGGCACAGGCTCGTGACTGGCATTGGGCAGCAGCTGCTCTGTCTGCTGGCCCACACCAGTGGGGTCCCTGCAGCACCCACAAGCACCTCTGGGTAAGAAAGAAACAGTCCAGCAAGCAACACAGCCCCCTACCCACCAGAACCTGTGCAGGGTGGTGAGATGCTCCTAAACCCCAGGGGCTGGGCAGACACAGTGGGTCAGCACCCCACAGAGCTGCTGGCACCCCCACACACCTCACCCCAGCTCACCTTCCACCCTGGCTTCATCGGGAGTGATGGTGGCACACTTGACAGCCACACTGTACTTCTGGGTGGCCAGCGCTGAGTCAATGGTGACCTGGTCATCAGTCTTGTCTCGGTGTGGCAGACCCAGGTCAAAATACTTAAGCTGGACGTCCACGTTGGGCAGGATGAGCTGGGGGGGGTGGCAGGACAGCGTCAGTGTGGGGGATAATGTGGGGTCTCTGAAGAGCAGCACCAGGAACCACGCCACAGCCAGCCCTGGCCACTAGCCCAAGCCACCGCTGCCCGCCCAGGACGGCTCCCCCTGCCCGGGACCTCCTCACTTCCAGGTCCCTCCGGAAGCTGTGCTGATCTCACCACCTGCTTCCTGCGGACCGAAGGACGGATGGAGGACAGGGGGACCCGGCGGGCAGCGTGCAGGGACTGCCTGTGCCCTGTACGACCGACACCTGTTCCCCTGCACAGCACCCACCAGGACCCCAGGCAGGACCCCGGTACCTTCTCCTTGATGAAGGCCCAGATGATCCGTGTCATCTCGTCCCCATCCATCTCCACCACCGGGTTGGCCACTTTGATCCTCTTGTCGGCATCTGGGGAGTGGCAGTGGGGGTGTAAGGGGTGCACATGCAGCCCTGTCAGCACCGGCCCCACAGCTCTGCACCATGGTGTGCAGCCAGGAGTTGTCCCATGTGGACCACGACCTCCTGTCCGGCAGGGCTGGGGGGGACACCAGCTGCAGGTCAGGGCACAACCCTGCCTTGGGCACAAGCTAGAGTGCAAACCCCATGGGGGTCTGGGCTGGTTCATCGACTTGTCCTGCTTGGGGCTGGGCTTGGGCACAGGTCAGGGTCCAAACCCCACTGGAATTGGGAATGGAAGCAGCTGGGTGCCTACCGACTGGGTGCCCAACCCCTCGCCGGGCAGGACGGTTCAAGCTGAGCTGCAAAGCCCCACACGAGACCAGGACCAGGACTGGGTAAAAACTGAGGTGTAAAACCCTGCACGGGACTGGGAGACAAGCCCTCTCAGGACAGGACTCGGGTACAACCTGGGGTGCAAATTCCTTTGTGGGACCAGGAGGTGGAGTGAACCCCTCTGGGTGCCAAGCGCGACTGGGAGTCGGGGACTGGGACGAGAGGCAAATGTCCCGGAGTGGGGAGCTGAGGGCAGCTGGGCTCAAAGCCCTGCATGGGACTGGACTCAGGAGAAAACCCTTCTGGGGGCCAAACTCGGCTGCGAAACTCCGCAAGTGACTGAGACCAGGCGAAACTCTTATGGGGGGCCAAACACAGCTGCAGGTCGGGCCGCAAGCCCCTTCCTGGGTCCGTGACTGAGACCGAACCCTCCGAGGACCCAACTGGAGTACAAAACCGGGACCTGATTCTGGGATCAGTCCCGGGTGCTACAAAAACCCACGTGGAACCAGGACCAACACCCCCTCCCCCCGCCCCACCCCCTTATCGCAGACCAGACCCGGGTACGAAGCCTCGCGTGAAAGCGAGACCAAGAGCGCCAGGAGACCAAACCTGGGTGGACAAAAACC
>VWYK01033144.1:155680-188229 GCA_013399775.1 Semnornis frantzii | reverse complement strand
CCCTCCCCCCCACCCCCCCTTGTTCAGCAGCTTTTGAAATGTAAAATAGCCATGTGAGTCAATAGTGTCTTGTTGGTGGGACTTTAGAGGGAAGTAGGATTTTATTGACATTACCAAGTATTAATAATGCGACACAGCATTGGAGACCCTGTTTGCTTCCTAAATAATTGATGTTGTAGGCAATCCCTTAAAATAAAGTGTTAATGAGTTCAAGTCCCACTCTGTCTCTCATTGAGTTGATATCCACCTCCTTGAGTCTGTCTTTTTCTTCAGGCAGGCTCATTTAACCCTTTCATGTAGGCTACATGAAAACATCATCTGAAGCGCAAAGCTTCCTTGTAAGAACTTTTGCTCTCCTTGCTCAGCTTTGCTTTCAAAATCAACTATTTTATCACATTTTTTTTTTATGCTTTGTGTGGAGAGGAAAGACAGCACTGTTTGCACTCTGCTGCACTGACAGACAGCAAAAATAAATCACCAAACAGGGAAAAACAAGTTGGTATCCACGTACCAAGCCAAAGGTAACCCTGCCTGCTTCAAGTGACCTGGGTGAAGCAGTTGTACCCTTGTGTAGTGCGCAGAGATGCACCACACCCTGTTATTTATTTTGGCTTGAGCCTGGATCAGTTTAGGAAGCATCCGACTTGCTGACTACAGACATTTCCAATGGGAGCTGTGAATGCCTTTCAAGTCTCTGCATATTTCAGCTTCTTGAGTTGTAAAGTGCTAGATCAATACTTAAGTATTAACTGCACCTTCCAACCCATCCACCAAAGGAGCAGTGGGGAGAAGCGATCCAGCATCCACGTATGCACACCTTTCCCCTTCAAATTCACTAACAGTGCCCTATTGACACCTGCCTAGGAGCAAAAGAGATTCCTCTACATGTCAATTCCTGTACAAATTAAAAGGAGACACTGTTCCTACCACTCTGACCAAATTATTGATAAGGGAGGGGCAAAAAAACCAAACCAAACCAGAACTGGGATGAGATAATTCAAATATCAGAGGTTAAGAATGATCTTAAGCATACAGAAAGTCTCACAAGTGGATCCTCATCTCTGAGGTGTGCACGTGGTGACTGTCTGGGCAGCTTGTGGCCTGAGACAACATGAAACCATGCTGATTATTTACAACTAGAAAAATTTATATTATGAATAGACTGTGGAGCCCCTCACTTGGGAGAAAATATGAAATTAAAAACAGAGAAAAAAAGGACAAAGAGTAGCTCCTCATAGAGACCAATAAATGTGTGTTACTCAGCCTTTAGAGCAGTGATTTTTTTTTACTACTTGGTTTTCTGGTTTTGATGCTGCTGCTGGGCTTATTTGGTGGTTTGGTTTCTTTAAAGTATTATTTTTGATAAGTGCAGATGGGAAATTTTCAAAGGAGAGAGAAGAACACATATTGCACGCAGCAGAGGTGGCCTCGGGACATGGACAGGGGTTTCTCTAGCGGCTGCCCAGTGTCCCACCACATCCCTGCACCACCTTGCACTTGGTCAGAGGGCAGAAATAAATGGTTGCAAACAGATCAGATCGGAACCCACTGGGCTCACAACCACCCGAAATGCTGTGAAAGCTCCTTCAAAGGTTCCTGAACCTTTCCAAAGCAAACTCCATCCCCCTTCTGGTTTTGTTATGAAAGCAGGTGAAACCAGGTGGTTTCAACTCAGTTTCTCTTTGAGGTTTGGTGTGGTTCCCAGAAGTCAAAAAAACAAAACTTCAGGAGTGAAAAGCAAAGCAAGTGCCAAGTTATGAAAAGGGCTGCTCAATCCTGAGCCAGACAAAGCCAGAGAGGGCCACAAAGCCACAGGGAGGCAAAGCCACGCCAGCCTCCTCCAGCAGCTCACGTGTTGCACAAACATCAGACAGCGAGCTTGGCAAAAACTCCATCCCCCAAATTAGGAGGGTTATCTGGGTAACACAACCCCCTGGGGAGAGATCTGCATGGAAAACAAGAAGAAAATTCAACTCCTTGTGTACTCTTGTCACTTGTAACCATGAAGTGGCATGTGAGGAGGAAACCTTACTGCAGCTGTGATTTTGCTCAAACATTTCAGAGCAACTCAAATAAATAAACTTAAACAAGCTCAAAGGTGAAGGGAGACCTTCATATCTCTCAAGTAAGTCTGGATCTATATTTACCACCTCACAAAGCCTCCAACTGGGGAAGGGAAACCTCCTATAGAAGCTAAAGAATTTAGTCTCTTGAACTACAGATAAGGTAAATGCTGTGCTAGGAAAAGAGAAAAATAAAATGGGGTGGGGAAAGAAAAAAAAAAAAAAAAAAAAAAAAAGGGGGGGGGAAAAAAAAAAAAAAAAAAAAAAAAAAAAAAGGCAGGCTTCCCATTTCTGTTCTCATAGTAGCAGAATTTCAGTGCATTCCTTTTAAGTAGATGCCTGAGACTCCAGAAGGGGTTAACAATAAATAACCTTGCTGAACACAGATTCCCCTTCTTTTCACATCTGAGTAATTCTTTTGTTTGTCCACTCTGGGAACAGAGGAGTTTTTAATAAAGCTGACTGTTGTTTAAAGCCACTGAGTTCTGGTGGTGCACACAGCATGGAGTAGTTTGCTTTGTGACTACCTTTGGAGCATATCAGGATGAAAGTGTTATGTCCCCAAGCTGTAATTATGCGACTACTTTCTAGTGTTTCAAAAGGAGGGAGAGAGAAGGAAAAAAAACCCACCCCTGAGTCGTGGTTCAATGTGTCATAAAAAGGAAACGAACGAGCGGTAATAAGACTTCAGCTAAAGTGTTAGACTTCTTAGCTGTCATGTTAACAAGGTTCTTTAAACCTTACAATAAAGTTTAAAGCTTGATTTATTCTAATATACTGAAATTGTTTAAAAAATAATTTGCATTATGACAAGGAAATCTGTTCTGAGAAAAAAACTGGAAATGCCATTAACAAAGCAGGCTTACGGAAAATAAGAAGTTGCACAGCGTCTGGAAATTTGTTTTTGACTCACGATTCTGTTTAGTAAACAGAGTGAACCCTGAATTGTGTGAATGGTGTGCCGGCTTTAGATCTCCTCAGACTACTTAGGAACAGCATTTAAAAGGGGAAGCTCAGAGGCTGGCATTGGAACACCACCCAGCCACATTTTACTTAAGCAAAGAGAAATGTTCAGCAGAGAACACATATATTAGCAATTCTGGGAAAATGAAAACACTCAGGAAACAATCATTTCCATATTACAACAGAAAATTGGATTTTCTGGTGAATAATGAAAATTAAGCATCCCTTCCCCCGACCTCCTCTCTCTCCAGTATTTGTTCTGTGCCCCTCACCTTGGTATCAATGTGCTAAGAGATGATTATTAAGTGCAACAAAGGCCACAGCTATGCACAGTTCTGGAAGATGTCCTAGCCTGTTTCAACTTAGCTATTTTTTCCTCCTTGCAGTCTCTTCAAAGACAACGAAACCTTAGGTGAAATGAGAAGTGCATGAACTACACTAGCCTTGAACTTGCAAAAAAATAATTACTTGGATTAATGCAACATCACAAACGTTCAGCCCTGTCTGTTAGGCCAGAAGAAACCCTTGGGAGAAGTCTTGTTTCTGTAGAAAAGCCACATCCCTCCACTCCTCCTTCGTGCTGGCCCTACGTGGTCACGGGCAGAGGATAACAAATTGTGACTAAAACTGCCTGAAGATGAATCCGTTTGTGGGAGATGGAAAGTGTGTCATGCAACGCTGCTTTGGGAGAGATAATTAATACTGCACAAACAATCACTGGGAAAGCTAAACACATTATTTGAATGTTTTGAAGTAAATGGTAAAAGACAATGTTTAAATTAATTATTAATTAAAAATGAATGCTGCCATCTTTAAAGATTTTTTTTTTTTTCAAAGCACTCTGTGAACTGATTTAAAATGCTGAGATATCAAAGTATCCACAGTCTCAGATTCCTTCGTGCCCCCTCCCCTCTGACAACACATTATGCAGGTGGGAAACTTTTTTGCCATTAAATGCTAATTAGTTTCACAACTAATTACTACCGTGGTATTAGGTTAATGTTTTTTTCTACTTTTTGATTTCGACTTACTTTTGTAAATCCCTCATTCAAATTACTTTGAAGTAAAAGACTACAAATTAGTTCTCTTTTTAATGTGTAATGTGAGCCATGGCGATCCAGTCCATGATTTTACAGCCTGTTGTAAAGGAAGAGGCAGAAGAAAGGCAGTGCGGCTCTGGCGTGCGGTCACTCGCACAGGTAGCCAACTGCTCCAGAGAGCTTTCAGAGAGCTATAAGACTTATAAACTCTGGCTTCCTTGCCAGCTGCCAATTACCCAGTGTGTAATTCGAGGGGAGGGAGGAGTTTACAGCTTTACAAACTCAGTCTGTCACCCCATAAATACCGAACACACCCATCAGGGCATCACACCCTTCCTGCCTTACCCTTTCCTGCGCCAGCTTGTGGCCTGGGTGCCACTCACGTTGAGCAGGGCTAGCAATCCCCCATGACTTCACGTGGTTATATATGCACTCATTACACTGCCGTCTGGTGCTATAATGCTCCTATTAATTTTCCTTTTGATATTTTAAGAGCCATCTATAAATCACACAGACCTTCACGTGTGCCACCGTTAATGCCTAGCAAGACCGTTGTGCGTCAAGTGGTTTTCGGAAACCCACCAAACAAGCCCATTTCCCAACTCTGCCCCACCGGCTGTGCTCGTCGGGTGGACCAAGCAGGAGAGAAATTACATTTTTCTAATCCAAGAAATGCAGTTGCCTCTGAGGTTTCGCAAGGTTTACAGAAGAGAATTTCAAACAAGTCAACAATTTTATAGCTCTGTGTGCTTGTCAGACTGGATTGAGCTGATCGGTTTCATGTGGAAATTGGTAAACAGCCCTTTTATGTTCTCATCAACCTCAGCATGTCCCCAGATGGAGATGTCTGCTCTTGCAGCTCCATCTGTGAACCTCAGGAACCAACCACAAAGGTCTCAAGAGCCACACTCGAGCAGACAGTAAGACAACGCCTAGAGCCACGCGCGCGCCTCTGCCATACTCACATTGCTTGCATAGGGGAACGTCCTGGACTACTGTCACTCCCGTTACTGTTCGTATGCTCCATTGCACCATTAAGCTCTTCCCTCATTGCGTTGGCTAAATTGCCCAGAGTGGGATTTCCCATGGAAGCAGTAGTGTATAGAGGTATACTGTTCTCAGCCATTGAAGCCTGCCAAGGATACAAACAAATACATGAGGAGCCATGACTAATGTTTTTGTACATTGCACAACACCTTCACTTAGTCCAAACCACTCTGCACATTTACATTATTTGCAATTACCATTTTTTTCAGTACTGTGCTTTCTGATAGGCATTAGTTTCATTCCACCAAGGGAAATTTAACATCATCTGCACCTGGGTTTAAGCATTCAGAGCTGTGTTGGTTTGTTGAGAGGATGGAGCTTTCCATTCCCTATCTGGATTTACAGCCCCTGGAAAAAATAAAATGTCCTTTTCCTATTTTCATTTTGCAAAATTATGTTTAGGGCTTCGGGGTTTTTTTGTGGTTTGTGTCTGCATTTGGGTTTTGTTTCCAATGAAACTGGAAAAAAAAGAGAAGTCTCTCAGCTGATAACTCCTTCCTACCAGGGCAAACAGCACCTAACATGAAGACATCATTGCTGAGTTTGTTTTTTCTCATGACACAAGTGTGAAGCTGTAGTCAGCCCTAACTGGACCAGTCTGAGTTGCACCTATCTACCTGAGAGCTGAATCAGTTCCACGTGTATTTTTTAAAGCCCCAATAATTCAGCCCTGACCTTGGCTGTTTTATTTCAATTTTCCCTTGTTCTAAAGAAATATCACGCAGAGGCATGTTGGAGTTAACTTTCTAAATGGAAATCTTTGTAGGAAGAGAATGAACTGTTAAATATTTTCCTTCTGATTCCCACCGTTCTGCCTGCTAATATTTACTGTGTGTCAGCATTAGCTCATGTTGACAGCACAGTCCTGTGCCCGGCGCGGCAGCGGTGGGAGTGCAGAAGCCCCGAGCTCCGCAGGAGCCCGGAGTTTGGCAGGGATGGGATGCACAGCTTTCCAAGGCTGTGAAGGACATTTAACCATTTCACCCATCCCAGCCAGACTCGGCTGATACCACTGGCAGCTCTCTGAGCTCTGTCTGCACCAAACAGCCACAGACACTGGCTCAGCAGCACTCGACCTACTGCGAGAGGGGGGGAGGTCAGCCGGTTGCGGCTGCAGAGCCAAGAACTCCACCAGGCCCAGGTCTGCACGATGTAAACCCTGCCGGTGGGAGGGGAATTCATGCAAACACACTCGCCACCGAATGCTCTGTCTGCTCCTAATTTGTGGGACAAAACTCCTTGCTCGTTTCCATCTCCCAAGCAAACGCAGCTGGAGACTGGGCTGGGGGGAGAATGAATGGGAAGGGGAGGTACAACCAGCCCTGCCTGCAGCATCTTCAGGAGCATGGCCCCTTTTATTCATCCTTATGTTGACCTCTCCATGTGCAGCCCTATGTCACACGTGATTACAAAAGCTATTCTAATGGGGGGATTATTTTTATCTTCTTGATTCAACAACCGGCAAACTCATTGTGATTAGGGGATGCAAAGAATGGTTCACATTTCCTGCACTTGGCAAAATAATGACTCAAGTTCTTCACCCATCGTGATAACTTGTAATTGCAGTAAAGCAATTTTCCGGGGAAGAGGTGGGACATGAAGAGTATCTGCTATAAAGATAAGAAGAGGGGAAGGGGTGTCTTGGGAGCCCCCAGTGACCCACTGGGAAAGGAGAACACTGGTGAGAGCTGGAGTCCCCATACCTTCCAGACACAGAGCGGGGAGAGAGCTGCTTCTTCTCCCTGGCCGTGAGGGAAAACAGATGGAGGAGATGTCAGAGGGATCTGGGTGAAGGAGAGGGACAGCTCTGCCACCCCACAGGAACAGAAAACCACAGCCTGGCATCCCAGTGGCACACACCTCACTGTGCTGTTCCCCAGCCCGCTAAGAGAGCGGCCACTGCGCTCACTGGGCTGTGCAAAGAACCCATCTTTGCAGATGCCCACAAAGTTAGAGTAATGCTGCTTATTAATTATTAATTCTGACTGCACGTAGGCTCTAGCAGGTAAAGCAGCCTCATGTCCTAGGAGGAAGGTTGTTGCCCAAACAAGGTCTGAACTGCCCACACAGCACTGGCCACTGCATGACTTCACCCAAACCCTTGTACAGCACCTGCTGGGATTTTGCCCCCAAAATTCAATGAGGAGGCAGAGGAGGAAGGCACCTGCTGGTGTAGTTTCAGCCCAAACCAGGACCTGTCTCACTGCAATCAATATTGCTCACCCCTATCTATTACAGGGGTTACATGAGCGGTAGCAAATCTGGTCCAGGCTCTCCTCTCCATCAGCTCAGTTCATGTGATGCTATCGGGGTGCACAAGTACAAGTTACTTCCAGGAAAAGTGGGAAATGGAAACAGTTTGGAGGTTATCACTGAAGCCAAGAATGGATGGAGATGACGACAACGACACGTGTTTCAGAAATAAAACACGAACGGCTCCGTATGATAAGCATATTAATTGAAATTAGTCACATAGTTAACAATGTGAAGAAATGCAGGATCATTTCATTTTTGCCTTTCAGCCTGATGAATGTAAAATGTGCTTGTAATCTTAATACTATTCAAGAGACAAAGCAGTCTTTAAAAATCACACTTCACAAGACTCAAGGGAAACTAAGTTACTAATGAATGGTATTTACAGTTGCTTCATTTAAACATGCTCTCCTTTGCTTTTCAGAAGTTACTGCATAAACTCAAACCATTAGAAGAAAAGCAGCACACCGCTTTGCTCCTAATCATCTGTTCCTTGGCTCTGAAAAGAGAAGTCTGCTAAACCTTCCACAAAACACAGTTGGCCAAAGGACACATCCATGACCACCAGTGAACTTCTCAAGGAACAACCCTCAACATCCAACTGGGGTGCAACAGTGTTGCCTCCTGTATTTGTTCACACTATATGGAACAGGTTTGAACCCCCACACAAACAAGCCCCTCTGCAAATGGAGGGCATGGTAATGCATTTGGATCTTGATACTGACTTGACCTGGGGGTTTTGAGAGAGACTCAGGAACGTGTAGTGAGGGGAAAAAAAATCCCAACCTGATACATCACAAAGGGTTGGAGATGCACATGCTTTGAGGTTGCAAGTTATTAATTGTGCACCGACACTTTGTGTAGTTCTACGCTGTGAAAAAGCAGAATTTTTTGTCTTACAGTTACAGTAGAGCTTAAACCAATAGAAACAATTGTTTCTCTCTATAGGAACTGCGACATTTATTTTTTTATCAACAATAGGAGATATGCAAAAATAGCCCCTTAAAAGAAAAGGGGGAAAAATGATCTGCTTTCTCTTTAAACCCATGAACAATAGAAGGTCACGTGCCACAGTATCCTATCATTCAGCACATTAATAGCTGTGCTAGAGTAATTACACTTGTGGTATTTTTGCCTCAAGTGAAATTCTGAAATAAGAGGATGGAAATTATGATACTGCTGATAAATATTAATAAGTGAACTTTTAATTTTTTTGCCACAATATTCAAAATGCTAAGCATCTAGCTAATGCTGAAGCAGCCTGATATGTGTTTGCCTCCAGGGACTATGATGCTTTATGCACTTAAGAAAAAAGTTTAACGGAATTAAAATTTAATATCTAATTAGAGCAAGGCTAATATATTTTGAAATGAGTGGGGAAGACACATGCCTCTGTTGCATATTTGTTACAGTCATTAATCTTACCTGTAAAGCAGCATTGAGAGGTGTGCAGTAGGTGTGGCTGGTCTGTATGTTTTTAATAAGAGAAGGGTTACTGCATAAGAAAAACATAAAAAGGAGAGTTAAATGCAACCAACTTCTGTGTGAGTGTTTTAAGCATGTAACGCTTCCTCCCACACCAGAAAACTAGAGCTGAGACTGTTTTTCCACCCAAGTTCTTTTTCTTTTCTCTTCTTTTTCCTTTTTTTTTTTTAATGTAAGGAAAAACTCTGAGTTTTAGGCTACAGTTATCATATTTGCCTTTACTAAAAAAGGAACATCATTATCTCTCAACGTTACCTCACCATGTGTTCTACTACCCTGTGTTAGGAGCACATCTTGGCATCTCTGCTCATTTTAGCTGTGTTCAGGAGAAATTCTCCAACATTCGTCGTGTCTGGGAGCCAGTTACCATGTAAAGATCCATCATGAGGAGGCTATGATCAAAAGCATCACGGGACATTTTAAACACTACGTCACAAAAATTATTCTCCAAGTCATTGGCAGCAAAGTCCCCTGCAATGGAGCAGGAGACTGCTATGAGATAGGATGTGAGCTGCATTACGTCCTGCCAGGCAAACAGAGTGGTGTCGATGAGGGATCGCATGGCCCCAAAGAGTCCCGAGTTTGGGGTTGTGGGCATGAAGCCACAACGGCAGGTCCTGTTGCATCACAGCGAATTGGCCCGGGCCAAACAGATCAAGACACTGCCCTAAAGGCCATTTTAATAGCAAATATTCTGATCTGCTATTTTGGACCCTTACTTTTGTCATCTTCAGTTTACATTAGGGGCTGGATTTGAGGAAAATGAATGCCAAGTGGATCTGCTCTCTTTTTACCAGCCATATAAATCCCACTGGGTCCATAAGAGAGGGAAAAAAAAAATAACTGAATCCAAACTAGATTAAAAGTGCCAATGTAAAATCGGCTCTGAAGTTTTATCACTCAATGGGCACTTTTTTTTTTCTTCTTCTTCTTTTTCACATGTAGGAATAACTCCTGGTAAGAAGAGTCTTAATTGAGCCCCTCCCACAAGGACCAGCAAGGATCAGTTGTCCTGGAGAGATGGCCTTCAATCAAAGGTCAAAGTAAATTGCTTTGGGAACCCCAGGAATATTTGTGCATGGCTGCTGAAGGAACAACATGGTCTGTTGATTATAATCTTAACAGCTGTTCTTGCTGCACTTTCAAACTTTTAAGTTAATTCAGCATTTGTGTCTTAGAAGCACCTTGCCCTACTTCTGAGTTGCAAAACAAAGCATATAACTGAGAGCAAAGGAAAATACCAGAATTAAAACTTATCTGAAGCCTCTCCTGGCATATATCTGTCTTCCTGACAGGTCTACAGCAGCATATCTCTGGATAATTATTTTAGTCTACATTGCACTATCAACAAATGCTATAACAAACATGTCAAAGTAGAGTTATTACTACAGGCAATTGGATTATCAGAGTAGGACACACAAAATACACATAACAACCAAAAATTTAGTTTCTTTAGCAGCAAAGGTGATGTCACTATTTTGTGAAATGCAAGTCTACATGAGATGGGTAAATCATGCAAAGCAAAGCAACAGCAGAAAAAAAAAATTAAAGCAAGTAAAAGCTCTTACTGTGCAACAAGCTCGCCAAAGTTTTCATCGGGGCAGTATTTTCGAGGACGGCCTCGTTGAATATGACGGCCACGTTTAAACTCTTCATCATCAACAGTCCAAAAGGACCCAAACTCATCCTCTACTCTGATAAAGCACTTATGCAGTGAGAGGTTGGTGCGAATGGCACCCTGGGACAAGAGCAGCAGCAAAGGAGATGAAGTGGAAACAAAGGGACACGGGATCGGGGACAGAACAGACATCAAATACAGGGAAAAGGAAAAAGAAAATAAAATGCAATAAGCATAAGCAAATGGTTTGTGAGGGTTAATATGCATTGCCACCTAAAAGCTACTAGCATGTGATGCAACAAACACCAAGCAAGCAGGGTCAGGGTACTGGTGGGCATACAAACAGTAGTGATGAGATGTTTGTCTTGGTTTCCCTTAACTGAAACAATGCGAAACCACCTGTGGTTGGTCTAACACCAGCTAGCAGCCAAAAGCCTCTACGTTAAACTGTAAGCATGATCCAAGCTAGGCTAAGAAGTTCAAACATGGTGGACATACCCACTGATCTTTTGTGGCCTTCGTTTTTGGAACTCTAGTTCATCCACTGTCCATACTGCCCCTTTAACGTTTTCTACTCGCACAAAACACTTGTGAAGACTAAGATTATGACGCACTGCATTCTGCAGCAAGTATAAAAGAGAAAACATTCAAAAACTTTCTATCAGAAAATGCTCATCATTGTCCAAGAACAGCAGCACAGTCAGCTTGACAGTCTTCATTTTGCAATGTTAAGCACCATCCCCTCCCCGCACCCGCCTGCTTTCCCCGGCTCTTTACATCTTATTTTTGCAAAGACAAAATAAATACAAAAGCTTACATCCAATGATTAGAAATTCGAGTCATTTGTATCAATTATCCCCAGAGTGAAGGAGAACGGCCATCATTTCGAGCATGCACACTGCATAATACAGCACATTTCATACAGAACATAAGGAGAACATTGCTTAGACATTTTCAAAACAAATATACACGCCCTGCAAAGAGAAACTTCTCCTCTCCTGGAAAAGAACGCAGTTAAGAGAGAACAGAAAGGATTTCACATAAGTACAGACGGCTCAATTTAGCAGGGAGGCACTGGAGCTGATGTGGCTGTGGTTTCCCAAAGCTGGGCTAATGTGAATCAGGTGCTGAACCTCCATCCACACCCACGGCATGGACGAGGGACTCAGGGCTCAGCAGCACCCTACTGGCCAGCACAGTACCAACTCCTGCCTCCACGGCTTGCTCTTATATGGAAGTTGGCTCCTGTTTCTGGCAGACTACCGTACTGACTGATCTGAGCCTCTGCCAAGTGAAAACATGAGGAGGGCTCTCTGAAACAAAGTGATAATATCCCCACAGCTCATCACCCAGAGGGACCTGCACTCATGGCATCCGATGCTCAGATGTCCTCTCTGCAGCTTGATGCTGTGTCAGTCAGGATGAGCCTGGCAAACCCCTCCAACATACTCAGTCCTTTGCTGAAGCTGGACATCATGAGACACCTCATTCTCCTGGCTTTTCTGTCCCTTCTCTCTCTGAAACAATGCCGAGAGCCTTGTCATTCCTCAAATGGAGTGCCATGGTCCTTCCCTGGTTTGTGAGTTTTCTGAGCAAATACTCTACTACAAGATCACCTGGATTTGTCCATGGGGCTTGTCCCCAGTGCTGCTCAAGAGGGGCTTGGTAAACAGGGAAAACAGAAGAAGCCAGTTGCTGAATATATGCAGGCGAACAAACTCCATCCATCATCACTGGCACCACTGATTTAGTCAATCTGGTTGACTCGTTAGCAGGCACAATGCCAGCCAAACACATGGCCTGGGTCTCAGCAACCAAAAGACTACGATTTTTTTTCCCTTCCATCGTTGTCTTCATCTTCTTTTTTCTTCCTTTTTTTTTTTTTTTTTTTTAAATGAACATCAGGTCTGGATGGTGAAAGGGAACTCTAATCATGAATGTCTAAATCACTGTGCAAACAAAGGGTATGCATAGTGCATTTGTCATGTAAATTAAGAGGCAGTGGTGTGTGTGTGTGCGCCTGGGAGGGGAAGGCTAAGACTCTTTTGCTACTTTTCCATTTCTCTAGTACAGTCCCCACTCTCAACTCCTGGTACTGGGGAAGACTGGGGGTTCAAACTTCCTTTGCTCAGCAGATGCTTGAGTGCAAACACATCTCCTTTGACAGTAGGCGCTCAATTTCAGCACTTTGGCTTTTCCACACTGGTCTGTTTCTGAAATGGTGGAAAAATAAACCTTGAACAGGTTTTTCCTCTCAGCAAGGCAGAAATCTAGTAGAAAGTCAACCTGACCATCAGGGCTGCTTCCTTCTTCCATTACTTTCTTCTGTTCTTGTTTTTTAATGATTTTCTCCCCTCCCCCCCACCTCTTCCAGGTTTCATTACTTTAAAAATTGTTGGCAAAATCTCTGATTTTGAGGTGGAGGAAAAACATGCAAACGCCCCACACCTTATGGGCTACAATCAGCCAGCTCAGCAACTGCTGGTGGGTGCCGCATTAGCGCAACCCGACACAGGGCTGCAGGCCCACATCTGGGTAACTCAGGCAGTTTCCTGTGAAAATGGGAACACTGTCAAGTCTGGAGCAAAATGTAAGAATAATAAGGCTATTTCCCCCCAGTGAAAGCTGATCTTGTAGTTCATGCAGCAGTTGATCAAACACATACAGCAAAGTTCAGCGAAGAAGAGTCCTCAGAGTTTGTAAACAGTCTCTAAATACAGGGTTGAGCAGAAATACTTGTGATCTTCTTTAAGTAAGTTTAATGCTGGAGAAATACTTCACAGTCTGATCCTGTTCTCTTGAAGTCAATGTGCGATTGATGGTCATGGCTGCTAGACTGGGCTCTTGCTGGATATGTTCAGACAGACACATTGAGTATTTGCAAGATATCCATGAAGTGTTTCCCTTGCTTTCTATTTTTCATGTGAACACTTAACTTATATGAGGAATTGGTTTGCTTCCCCTGCCTCTGGATACTTGCTATCTAATAGTTTTATTTGAAAAATATCCCAACATTTCGGAGCCACACCTGCAGCCTGTGCCTCGTGGCTGCAACTCAGTGCCAGTAAATTACTCCAAAAAATAAAAGCAAACAGACATTGCCTTTGACCTGTCAGAACCAGTTCACAGTGCTCCCCCAGCAATCAGCTTAACAGAAAAATTAGGAGCTATTATTGTAAGATTATATATTTACCTTGTTAAAAATATTTGTATGCAAGCCACTTTTGCAGAAAAATTACTCTGAACATGCTTGAATGTAGTAAATGAAAGGGTTTGTTATTTTAATAACTGCTCAGGCTCGGCTGTACTGCATTTTGGAAGAGAGGTTCATTTTTTAAAGGTCTTTTATTCTTGCACTCTTCTGTGTTTTTGAAAGAGGGCTCAGGGAAGCTTGCCCACACCAAACCCTGACCCTAAACTTGGGGAATGCTGACCCAAACGCCCCCTAAGCATTAGTTGAAGGTGAGTGCAAATCAGCACATATATATTCAAATTATTCTGATTCTGCAATTAGCCCCTTGCGCTTGTTCTGCGCCCCGTGGGCTTCCCATCATGCCAATCCAAAGCTGCAGTTTCATCCCTGCTGTTCCTGAAGGCTGGCATAAATCTGAGCAGTTTCCAGCATGAAAACCTGCATTACTTCAAGAGGTTGCCTATTTTGCTAGCACTGCTGGAACTTAGGGTGAAGTTTTTCTTCTCTGTTAAGTGCAGAAGGACCTGGTCATCTGCACAAGGTCAAGGTGTCCAGAAGATGTCACCAAATGGCATGCGCCTCCCTGAGAGACACCTTGCCATTCTGCAAGCCGGAAGGTCTGCAGCTCTGCCGCTCTCCCCTCCTCTGCAGAAGCACATCGTAAGTGCACGTGGCTTCTGGAACTGGATTTCACATGATACACAAAGCTAATTCCTAAAACTAGCCTCACAGGAGATACAGCCAGGGTTGCCTTCCACTCCTCCCTCCACTTCCCGTCCCTTTGCTGCTGGAATTAAATAGGATCTTTACTTTAGCACCCACACCTGCAGCTGCTGAAAACTCCTACTGGAACCACTCCAGCAGCAAAAGACAGGCAGTTCTAAAAGCATCTTAAATCAGGGAAAAGTTAATTTCCTTTCTGGATAGTAAGGAAGCTGCAACATGAAACATTGCTCATGTTTTCCAGTTTCAATGAAGAATCAAAGCAGCAAACATGGAGACTTTTCCTGAACCTAAAGGTTTCTAGACCAAGGCTGAAAATGTACACTACTGCATGGGATCCAAATTAAAAGTGAAACGTGCTACTAAAGTCCAAGCTAACTTCCAAGGACCATTTTTAGCTCTAACCTGTGAAGGAATTAATCCTAAATTCAGGCCAAGATAGGAAAAATGGAAAGAACTGACAAAACAGCATGTGTGGGACATATTCATCCTACCCAGTCATTTGAAGTTGCTTGAGAACAACAGAGTTGTCTAGGTTAAGAGAGGCTCAAAGTACCTGGGGTGCCATTTTTATAGCGATACAAGATCCTGTTATTTGATTCATTCATTTGTAATTGCACATGCTTCAGAAACCAGTGTGGCTATTGTAATGCTATATATAAGGGAAGGAGTAGCCCCCCGAAATATAAAGTAAAATTAACTCCCCAGACCTCTCATCTAACAATATCTGAGATAGTTACGGTAGGAAATTGAAGTGCCAAATAACAGGTTTATTTCTGTTAAACACATCTCTTATTGTGGGGCTTGCTTCTTGCATATTATTTTGAAAAAGCTTCTGCTGTGTGATTTGAATATTTAAAAAAAAAAAAAAAAAAAAAAGTAGTTTATAACAGATCTATACATGTCATGAAAAGCCAGTAGACTGAGGAAAGAAATGCACTGATCTATAGATTCTGGGGAAAAAAAAGCAGCTGTTGTGATTACAGTCTGCATAACTAAAGAGACAAACAGTACATCTCCTACTGACACAATGACTTTACCTCTTTTTAGTTGTGTTTTTTTTATTTTGTTCTAATATGTTCCAGCTGAAGGGTTTGAGTTTCACTGCTAGCAGCAACCACACAGAGGAACTAGTGGCATAATCACCGAACATAAAAGCCAATAATGGGGATTCAATTAGTGGTTTTCAAAGGCAGAAGAATTTTTCTGCCAAATATCAAATTGTTCCTGCAGATAAGGCTCCCAGTGTGTGTCAAAACTGCCGATCTAAATTTTCATGTCCACATGTCGTTACAATTTGTTATGTCATCAGCAATGTCTATTCTGTACATGTCAGATATCAAAGGCAGGAGGCAGAGGCGGGCTCAGGCTTACCTTCCACGTCGCTGCGTTGCGTCTGAAGTAAGCAAACATTCGCGTGAACCAGTTGTAGATTTCATTTAGTGTTAGCTGTTTTTCTGGAGATTCGAGGATGGCCTTGTGAAGCAAAGTGATTGCATGATCAGTTATGAGCACTCCAGTACAGAATACACTGTTTTACTTTAGCAAATACAAAAAGCAAAGAAAGGAAGAAAGAAGGAAAGAAAGAAAAGAAGAAACAAAGAAAGAAAGGAAGAAAAGAAAGAAGAACGAAGGAAAGAAAGGAAGAAAGAAGATATGCGGAGCAAAAAATCCAAAGGAGAGTTTTCACAATATGAACTAAGATTAATGGTTGTATTTAACAGTTCAATGGCAAAATTCAAAATGGAATTATCTAATTGTTTTGAGTTTTTATTTCTGTTTCCTTACAGAAATATTAATTTATTAGTCATTCATAAAGCAGAATCAAAGAGAAATGCAAAACATTTCACTAGCTGATTAAAGCTCAGTAATTATTTAGAGCTCAGATTAATTCTAGGGATCAGAGATTACTGTAGCTTGTGATAATTGACTTGCCATCTTTAAACAGGCTCATTTTCACTGTTGTGTGAAATGAATTTCCTAATAATCACATCGTATTGTAATACTTAATCAAAAGCAATTATGTTATATATTGCAGTTCTAAAAACCCTTATAGTAAAGGTTTGAGCATTTGAGCACGCTTACATACCAAAGGTTTGAAAATCTATTTAATCCAGAGCCTGCACGTACAGGGAGATATTTTTTTGTTTCTAATCCAAATGCACGTGTTTGGCTCAGCTTACCTGTCTAATTAAAGATGCGTACGTGAATGGTGGTCTAACTTCTGCGTTCTTATAAAATTCTTGGTTCTGGGCAATATCTGCTAAATAAGAGAAGTTGTTCTGTTATCATCACAGCCTGCTGCTGCCAGGTTGCAGGCAACAGCAAGATGTCCCATCAAAGGGGTTGCGCCACCAGAACCCCTTTACCTGAAGAAATGGGGACGTTGTATTTATCCGAGTACCGCCTCCGGATGGGTCCGACGTTGTGCATGCTCGTGGTAGTGATGACCGACGGTCCCTGCGTGACAGGAGTGATGGGCGCAGTCGGGGTGGTGGGAGTATGAGGTAAGCTCTGTGGAGACGCCTCGGATGCCGTCTTGGAAAGCGTGACGCTCGATACCAGATTCAGCTGCGGAGCGAAGGACGAGGATTTTGTTACAAATGGCATTTCTGGCTAATTAAGGGCTGCAGAGAAAATTCTCGATGACGGAGTCCTCCTTGGTTTGAAGCAGACAACACAGCCCCTGCGCCTGCTTCAGCACAAAGTGCGGCTGTAACATCTCCATTAGGAAACCAGTAAAGGGAAATAAATGCAGAAAATTTCTAACTGATTAAAAAAAAAAAAAGAACAATGTAGCCTGCTGCCAGAACTACAAATGGTGGATTTTGATCTAAACCTTAAAAGAAGATCTCATACGGCACATAACCATTTTAATATTTTATTGTAGTCCCATTGTTTCATGATCTAAACCCCACACATCTCTTATTTCCAAGCTATCATTATGCATAGCTTCTAATCAGTCTTCTTGGATATTTCATCGAAGGTATGAGGCTTAAAAGACAAGACTTTCTAGGGATGTACCAGGGAGAAACACAATCTCTCTCTTTTAGCATTTGGGCTTTTTTTTCCCCCCCCTCTGTTCATCCATTTTAAAAACAGAGCCCAGAGTAGGTTAACACTGGAATAATTTAATTAATCACACCGCATGAAATACTGCAAGCATTCAACCCAGCAGAAGTGGCACTGTTCTTTTTTTTCTTTTTTTTTTCCCCTCCCAGGACGGAAGGCAGCAGCGTTACCTGCACGATGGTCAGCCTTGGACAAATGGTAGTTTGCCACAGTAGGCTGTAAAACACAACTGCCTCTGAGATTGCATATCAAATCCAGCTCCAACTACTCAAGTGTTTTCAATGCACAACCCTATTTATATAACCAGCATCCACACTCCTCCCCGAGCCTTTCTTTTTGCCCTACAACGTCCTTTGAAAGATGATGCGCAGACTCAATAGGTCACTCCTGCTGAAGTATTTTAAACAAACAATCCCATCTCTTAACTACAACATCAGAAAAGACGACTGAGGAAAGGGCTCTTTGACTACTCCCACATTTCCTTCCCTTAGGCGGTTTTGTGAATAATATTAGTGAAATCCTGACCCCGCTGAAGTCAGTAGCAAAATCCCTACTGAATTTAACAGGGCCAGAATTTTACAACTTTTATTTCTGATTAAAATTCCTTTTTGCCGGACATTAAACCTTTTCAGATGAAGGCAAGGCGCACTACTCAGTTATGTCTCCAAATATCTCATGTTTATCCATAAGGCACTATATTAATTTTCCTCATATTAAAGTAACCAGATAAGAAAACTCCCATTAGCATCCCTCATATGAGTTAATAGCCACAAATAATATTTCTTTATAAAAATAATAGGACTTATCCAAAACAAAGGTAGTGGAAAATAAAGGAGTCTAACATTACAGATACCAACACAAAAAGCCCACTGCCCACAGAAAGGGAGGAGCTGAGCAACAGATAGATTGTGGTTGCTTTTTCTTTCCTGACTGTGAGATGCAGCAAGCTGAGGGAAGCCCCAGTCATGGATGCCCAGCACAGCTCCATGTCCTGTGACGGTGCACTGGCAGCTCAAGAAGTACTCCAAGGACAGGAAGAGGTGAGTGGCAGACCTCAAACACCCATCCTTCTGTACAGGTGCTTATGAACAATGCTTTGCTTCCCAGTGGGAAACACTTAACATTTAATGGCAAAGCCAGAGAATGTGAACCCAACAAGGGATGGTGAAAGGTGGTGAAATATGAGTTGAAATAAGAGTACTGATTTTCCAAAGACTGCCATACTAGCATGGACCACTAACCACAGCGAGGAGGTAAGCATGTCTGTTCACTGCCTCGTGGTGCTGGGCACTGTCACTACATTCTGGTGATGAGAGCCTGGTCCATTTGTTGACTGGCATGATTTAAGGACACTGATTAGGGACATGTATACAGTAATGTCTCCCTGTTATCCATCTATCCATCTATTACATATGATAAAAGGACCAGTGACAATAATAATAGTACAACTGACAGGTCTCACCATGAAATTAAATCTACTGTATTTTATCTCAGTTTCTAAATGGACATTTTAACAGTCCAATAACTGCGAGCAAATCTGCATCAATTTTAAGTGCCTGTCTCCAGCGCAGGCTCGGCAGCCAGGCCCTCCCGTCGCAAAGATCACTGCTCATGCTTCATCATTACAGCTCCAACTACTCCTTTTCAAAAGAGACCCCTTCCTTCTTCAGGGTGTAAAAACTTAACATTTAATCTGCTTCTACTAGGGAACTGTGAGGAAGGATCCACAAAGGTCAGCATTCCCTGCTTAAAGAATTTGAATGGAGTTAAATTTCTTTATGATTTTCAGCATAGGTAGCAACTAGGAATAAACACAGTAGAGGATGAGCAAAGGGGGGGGGGCTTTAACAGGCTTGACAAATGACACTGCGATTCACACCCACTGCTGGGCTGCCACTAATAAGCTACAGAGGAAGCAGCCAATCTCAGCTAATTACCAGATAAAATTGTATTGTAAGGACTCTAATTAGGAGATGCTTATGGAGGTGATCTAATGATTAAATGCTGCATCCAAGTGACCCCACCATCAATGTGCAGTGGTGCAAGATGTCACCGGAATATTTTGTAGAAACAGTAATTTTATTTCAAGGAGGGGAGGCAGTAATATTTGTAATAATGGCTATGAGGTAAACTAATTAAAAGACAGTTCCTAAAGGAAGACTGTGGCTTTGAGCAGCTGTGGCCGTTCCAAAACAAAGTGCCAAATCTCAACAGAGGAGCTGCAGTCAAGTGGAAAATTTCTGCCTGACCTCTGCTCTTGCTATTAATTTGCAGGAAAACTAATGACACATATACATATTCCCACAAAATTGTTCTAATTGCTAATTTGCCAAAGGAGCCCAGTTTCCAAATTAAACATGACTGCAGTCTGTGAGGAAAGAGAGAACAAAAAGCTGGAACACAGCACGTCTGCTGTGTTTCACCTCCGACGACCATTTGCGAGCCTGAACCAACAAGTTAATGAAACACGACCTTGTCGATCGCTAGCGAAGTTTTTCCTCTTTCCGTGTTTTATTTGATGACACTCTCCTCTTCCAGCTAGGGTCCCATCTCTGCCTCTGCTGTTACCAAAACACAAGCTTGGGAAGGGAGGAGAGGACTGCGCTCCCTCCACAGACCTTCACTGATGCTTTCTTTGTTGTATCTATTGAGCGAAGGCTGAAAAATTGGTTGTGAATTAGAGCAGAATAACAAATTATGAATGGTGCTGGTTTTGTTGCCATCTTGAATTATTAATCTGAACGGTAAACTATTAAATCTTAATATTGGCGTCAATTAGAAACGTGAAAGTGGTCTTGGATGCTTACGCAGGGCAAAGATCAGGGAGTGACTGGGCTGGGAGGGTTTCTTTTCCTGATGGAAACTTGACACAGTTTCTCCCTGTTTGCATTTTCTATTTAAAAACAAGTTACTATGATTAGAAAAGTTGTTCGTGTTGGTATTTTGTACACAGCCTGTTTCCCACATACTGTAATTTTTGGATGAGGTACCGCTGCTGTCTGAAGGGAGGGAGCCTCAGTCACTCAGCATTTTAATGGGCAAGAACTTTTGCACTGCAATAAGGAGCAACATGAGGCATGCTCCAAGCATGCTGGGGAGGCACAGATCTTCCACTACAGAGTTAAATGTTTTTGTAACATTTGTGCTGCGGGTGGCAAAGTGGGAGAATTTCCTCCCATGTTAAAAAACACCACCACCGCCCAAAAAAGGGTTGGGGGAATAGTAGAAAAAACACCAACATTCACAAGTTTTAAGTCCTAAAGATTTTGAAAATTCAATCACTGAACCTTGTTGAATGCTTTGTTCAGTTCTGGGTTTTGAGAACAGTTGCTCATATTGTTTTTTACCTTGATCATAAATGCCATGAATAGTTCAGCATTCAATATCCTGCTTAGGATTTTATTATTAACTTTCCTTCTCAAGAAACAAGTCATATCTTCCCATTAAAGGTGAAGATTGAGTCATTTTATTTTTATTTTTTTTCCTTTAGATATAAACAAGGTAGAGAGGTAACCCTCTCCTTCACCCTGTAAAATAGATTTCCAGTAAGTGGCTCACCCATTAGGGCTCAGCCTGACTTTGTGTAAACATTTTACATGACAATAGTGGCAGCACATAAAAAAAGCCCCTGAAACTCTTTTAAAAGAAAGAAAAATAAATATATTTCTAAGTGTCACTGCCGGGCCATACCCACTGCTGCAGGGCAGTGACTCCTCTGCGATGGATGCTGCCGCTCTGGTCCCAACTGAGGCTGAGGATTTATCTGCCTTGAGTTCCTGGACTGAAATGCTCTGGGAGCAGAGACACTGCTGAGCATGAGAGAGAAAGCTAAGGCTGGGCCTAAAACTTTGTGAAATGCTATGTCTTCCCATTTCAGCCTGGACACATTAGTGCATTAGATGCAGAGCCTGGCAGGCAGCGATCACTTAGCAGGTGTTGTTATTGGCAGGAATACTAAGGAAACTGAAGCTAAGGAGCAAGACTTAATGAAAACCAGTATATAAAAACAGCTTTTGTTGTGCTTGAGAATCTCTCTTTATTGCTGTGTAGTGTTATTTTTTCAAACTATGAAGTACAGCAACAGCAGCGAAAATGCTAAGTCATTACCTCAACAGTTAAAAGACACCTCTTCCCCCCCCCTTTTTTTTTTAAATGCTTTGTTATTACAGTTGCTAAAAACAGTATTTCAAAACAATCATAACTGCTATGGTTAGGGTAAAAAAAAAAAATACATTAAAGAAGGGACAGTAACAGTGCCTTTTACTTGAAAGTGCCAAAAGTTTCTTTAGAAGTTTTCTGTCTGTTTTTAAAAGATGGCTGTAGCAGCACAGTGTCTGCTACAGTATGCACAATTATTTGTTGGTTGATGCTTTTTACTTTTCCTTTCCTTCTTAGGAACTTGGACGTAAATTAATCTTCCAAAAGAAAGCAAATTGCCATTTCAATCTATTACAACGATCACTAACACCAATGCAAAGAGCATGGAGGCAAAGGTATCTTCATAGCAAAACCAGAAAGATAACTCTTGAGAAATTGTTCTGGCTTTTATGTTGTGATGGTTTTTGGTTTATCTTGTAAAAACTCACCTTACAAAAAGATGTCACAGACAGCTTTGTTATTACTTTATTCCTGGTCCTTTGGCCCCACAAAATCCCATGGAGCAGCAGTAGGTACCACTTTTTCTCTGCTGCAAATGTTGTGAGGTATTTCCATTTGCTTTTGAAATGCTGCACTGTTGGGGATTTTAATCGTACAGCTGGACACATTTAAAAGTCGCGATGAGCACTATCCCATCTCTTAATGTCCTCTCCCTCCTCAGCCTCATCCTGTCTGCTGAAGAGCTGCTCAGGAACAGGCTAAGAGCTGCCCTTCGCAGAACATCCAATATCAACAGCGACCTCCCCACATACCTCCCCTCTCTGCCAACAATTTAGCCATCCACCACTGTACTACATAAGAACGTACTTAAATCTCATCGGTTTTACTAGGACTAAAAAGCTTTATTGAACAGATGTCTTGTTGAGCAGTGTAGTGAAGTGCAGAGGCCACTCCACCACCTTTCCCAAGGTCAAAATTACTGCAAGCAGCTAAAGCCACCCAAAGGTGGGCATGTGATGGATGGACATGACTAGACTGGACAAAGATCCCTTCCCTGAAGCTGGTAAAGGTCTGAAATGATGCACCAAGAATTGGCTGTGATCCAGCTGGTCCAAAACCACCCACTACTGCCAGAAGCCTGAAAGGCAAAGGCGGTCCCAATGGTTGGTGTGGATCACAAGAGCCACTTGGGTAACTCAGATGCTCAGTTGCCAATTTTCGCTTGCCAGTTACAAAATAGTTTAAAAGCAAGCACCAAGATCCTTTAAGCAGAATAAACCCATTTCCTCAGTCATGAAAAGGCTGTGGTTTTAAATCCCAGTTCTCTGCTGCTTGGATTCACAGCCACTCTCTCCTTTAAAATCATCCAATGTACCACAATATATTAATTCTAACACACACCTTGCATTAGTTATGTTGGCAAAAAAAAATTAATTACTGGATGTAAAGAATACTTTGCACTGCAATAATGGTCATCAGATCTTTTTACCAAAGTCCTATCCCACTGAGTTAAAAGGATTGAGGTCTAGCACAGTCTATGCAGTGCCTGTGTATTTTTTTCACTAGGAAGGCACAATTTATGCAAAACACTATACTTCTACATTTTATAATTAATTTTCAAATGCTTCACCTATACATATTTTAATAATTCCTGATTTATCAGATGGTATCTATAATAATTTTTTCTATATTTCAATAAATGAAAAGAAGGCAGTTTCAATCCAACAACAGAGTGCCACACAATATAGGCCTGTCAGGCACCAATTTTTACTTCTAACATGTAAGTTAAAGGATAAGGAATTTATAATGCTGCCTGTGAACGAAACCACTTTTCATACACAAATGTGATCTTTTTTTTTCCAAAGGGTAATACAACAGTACATTTACATAAACTAATCCAAACAATCTATGTATTTGACAATGGCAAACCTCACACAGACTGCCTATTGTTGGTTTACATCTTGGAGTTCTTTATGTTGGCTTGTAACACTGCTCTAGCTGTCAAAGGTTTGACTTGGACTCTAAATAAATGGTTATAGAAGTGCTGTGCAGCGATATTGGACTTCTTTGCAAAAGAAAACCTGCTGTGTATGAATTCAAAAGCTATTAATTTTTCAGTCAAAAATATTCATGCCTATTTCTTTTAATAAAGAAACACTGTGCTGAGCAACTGAGAGATAATGTTGACTAGTGGTACAGAATTTTCAATAGAGCAGTTAAAAATAAATTTAGTAGGAGGTCCCCAACAAAGCTATAATTTTCCAGAATGTAAAACATTTTTAATACTAATCAAGACAGCCCTTTTCCCCCTGCGTTCACTTTTCTTTTTCCCCCCTTTCCACTGCTTTTCCCTGTTTATGAGCTGTTAACACTAATCTTCATGGCGACACCACCTGGTATCTCCGTAGCCTACAACACCCACGAAAGCTTCCTGCCCTCCACAGCTCAGCATCTATCACGGGCGGCCTTGCCAAACACTGCTCGCCGCCTTATGATTTCCTCCCCTTAGTTTTTAATCCTTCCTCCTGAGGGGCAGCGCTGTTATGAAAGGCCTCAAGGCAGAGTGCTTTGAGACTCCCAGATTATTCCGCTGTTTTAATTTTTAATCCAGTAAGAGCTATAGAAACCAAATCTCCTCCCCATTCTGTTGGGTCTACGTACTTTGCCGACAATGCGCCAAAGCATTTGCATTCAGGCTGAGATGGATGTCAGGAACCAGAAGAATGCTATTTTTATAGACACTGTGAGTAGCTTCTACTCTAGAGGGTTGGTATCCACCAGATAAAGCAATTTTAGGCATCTCAATGGCTTAAATGGAAGGGTTTATACCTACCACTGACTCTCTCCAAGAAGTCCCTGAAATTTCCCGTTGACTTTGACATCTGCACCAGTGTTGCTGAATAGCCTGCAATTTTCTGTCTAGTAGCCTCCCTATGCACTTCTGCAGCCATTTATTTCCAACTACATGGAAACTGAGAAAACCTTTTCTAGTAAAAATGTGTGCGCGAAGTGTTTAATGATTTTATGTTCTCTATCTCTGTAATGTGTTCTGTTTCAGACATTAATTTTGTCTACCAACTGCATCTTGGCAGGCTACCATATTTGCTGGGTTAATAGTCTGACTCCTTTTTATTTCTATCACCATAAATCAGACATGTATGGGTGTGTGTTTGCTTTATTTATAGAAAAAAAATCAGTCAAAACAGATAAACCAATACTTTGTCATTATGCTGCATCATTGCATATTGATTAAAATTGCTGTTACTAACTATAGATTGTCAACGCTCAATTAATTTTCATACAATGACTCAAAGCAAAATCAAATAAAGCCAGTGTACCTTTAAATCTTACAAATCTTAAAATCAAGAAGCAAAGCACTCTCTCCATTTTGAATAATCATTGGAAGTTTCAAGGAGCATTTTCAGCATTTAGAGGTTGGGAGAAAACAACAACTGAAGAAGTGTCGTTTTGGTCAGGGAATCAGATGGTGAGTTTGCCTGGGTTTGGGGGTACCCAGGAGTTGCTTTGTGTTGCAAAGCCACTTTTGGTTCCCCCACACCTCCTCTTTAAAGGGCACCGTGGGATGGAGAATGTTTCCCTTCTCAGCTTCAACAGGGGAAAACCTGATACTGGGTAACTGTGATTATCATCAAAAAGTGCAGCTTCTACTGTAAATGTCTGTCAGACAGGGAGAAAGCAAAATAAACACACTAATAATTTAATTACAACGCCTTCCTAACACTTCCTAAGGTTTCATGCAAGTCAGACTGATGCAAAGCAACACTGAGGCATACATGAGGCCAGAAAAAGGCCCACTTCATCGGCTTTAGACCAAAATTTCTTTCAAAATCCCTGAAGAGAGGAGGATGACAAAGGCCATGTGCCTGTGGTAGTGCCTCCTGCAAAGCAGCGCTTTGCATCTCCTCACCGTGTCTGGCTCTGAAATGGGCCTGTGCTTTGCATCAGGCACTTTGGTAGGGAACAGGAGAAGAAAGGTTTGCTGTGAGGTTTTGTTTGCTCTTGGCAGAGTTGAGTACTTACGGGCTGAGGGGTGGCTTTTGGTTCAGTTGACTTCACATGCAGGTGTGTCATCATGGCTTGCAGGCGCTCTTTATCTTTAGCAAGCTGAAAGAGGGGAAAAAAAATATCCTCTGTTACTTGCAGGAATAAAACCCAGCCTCTGCTTATTCCTAATTAAACAGCTGGCACCAAGGCATGAGACAGAAGAGTTTTATTGCTGAGTAGTTTGGAAATTGTATATGGTCTCTTCATGAGGTAACGATAACACGGGGTGCTGGGTGTCACTATTTCCCAAAGCAAAATGCATTAGACCTCAAGTAAGAAGAGCTAGACCTGCTGGCACCAAGAGCTTCACTCTACCCCTGACAGCTAAAAGACAACAGTGAATCATGTTTATTAACCAGTCCCACTCCAGCTCAGGAGGCACAGCAGAAAGCAAGTGAGGCAGTGGCTCTGAGAGGTATTTGCCTCCTCTGAGACCAGAAAACGAGTGACACAAACGGACTGCGCCTTTAACGTCACGTACAGGCTCTGCAGCACGTGCAGCGAGCACAGAAACAGCAGTGGTTAAACCACATGAGGCACCTCTAGAAAACACCCTGCTTTCACTTGAGAAAGTGGCACAGCCCCCTCAGACAGTCACCTCAGGCTGCCAGGCTGGGAATCTGAGCAGAAGCACCTGAGCATGGGGCAGTAACAGGAGCTCAAGGTGCCATCATCCCTTCGGCATATGCCTGAGGGCACTAGGGTGGGAAAGGCTAATGGCACCAGGAACTGCCCCAGAGCACCCATCTCAGTGGACTCAAAACCACAGGACGACTGCTTTATCCCTTTTTCATTGGTCAGACCATGCCTAAGAGCTGGGGCAAAGCTTCTGCTCTGGATGTCTCTTGCATTTTTTGGCTGAGATTTGCACCAGGCCACAGCTGGTGTCTTGGGATCACACCATACACATCCTTGGCCAGGACAGCTTCCCAGTGTGTTCAGAAGGCACTGGCCAGACACTAGATCTCATTATTTTTGTAAGAAATAAATTTTTTGCATGTGCTAATAGGACTTCTTCCAGATGCTCTTTGTAAAAAAAAAATTTAAAAAGAAGATATTAAGAATGCAAATGAAAAAGGAGTGTTATTAACCTTCATGCCCAACACAAAGTCTCTTGTTTTCAGCAGGACTTGGATCAGGTTCTTCCAAACGACAACTTTTGCAGAGCTGAGGTTTTGCTTTAGACAAGCCAGATTCCTGGTGCCAAGAGGAGAACTGTGCTTGCATTCCAGCAAAACTTTAAACAACCTGCCCACCTTATCGCCGTCATCTGTTTGTAGCAGTAAAGTTTGGCTAAGTGTATATAAAAGGAGACTTGGTCATAAATCCCCATTCATAACAGTCAAGGTTGTCTTGCTCTTCACAAGGCGAGGGGATTCTGACCATGCCAGAAAGGCATCACGATAGGATAAAACTTGACACGCAGGTTTCCAAGACAGGAATTAAATAAAAGAAAAAATAGTGTCACCACTCTGTCCCTTGGAAGTGTGAAAGCAAAAATCACTGCGTTTTTTAAATGGCTGCTCTTTTCTTGGTCAAAAACCACAATGGCAAGAGAGAAAAATCTGACACCTACAGCAGATCTCCTGCAATCTCATCACCAGATCTGCACAGGACTTCAGAGAGTCAAAGGGCAGCAGCGGGCTCTTATCATAGTGCTGCAGCAGAAACTTCTCCCTCTGAGGACCTCTTCAGAGAAAGGAGAGGTCTCACCCCTCAGCTGCTGTGCTTCACACAAAACAAATTAAAGCTGAGAAATAGTTGCACTCTCAGTGCAGCTCTGTTGTGCAATCTCTTGAGCAGTCGCTGGGCACATAGGTTGCTTGGCGGGGTCATCTGAGCATTAAGTTTTGGTCTGCAGGCTACTGCAGAACAACATCTTCTAGCCAAGATAAATAACAGGCAGGCACCTGAAAGCTTCCTGCCTGCACTGGCAGGAGGGAAAGGCACCCGGGCAGCACAGGGCACACCCTGTGGTGCTTCCTCTGGGCCCCCCTTGGTGAAACAGAGCCGTGCACCTCCTCCCTGCAAACGGTCGGGGTCCTTGTTTGTGGTGTTTTCACTCATCGTCTTAGCAAAGCTTTTAACGCCGTTGCTGGTGGATGGAGGTTATTAAAGATCCTCTCGACATTTCAGGCAGACACATGCTAGCATTTTGTCATAGTCTAGGAATTCAAACACTCACCCAGTTAGGCAGGAGTTTAAATTATGAAAAATAGAGGTCTCTCCATTTCAAAGCACTGAAGAGAAGTAAAAAAATCCAAAGAATTTCTTTAAACTGTTTTTCCCTTAGGTCAGGAAGCAGCAGTGATATAAAACTAGAATGTTACTAGTAGTCCCTTTGGTCAGTGGCATCACACTAAAGAAGGCATGATGGCTTGCTCAGCCACCAATAGGGGCAAATTCCCACTGGTGGCACTCTCTGAAGCACAGACAGTCCAGAAATAGGGATTATTAGCAGATATGCAGGAAAATTATCTTGATCTACTGAGAGTGTTCTTGGGCAAGGACTGTTCTGCCATGTAGGAAAGGGGCTGCTTTGTACAGGAGGACTGAGGACTATGCTACTGTCCCCTATGAAGCATCATTCTTTTTTCCTATAGCCATTTGAACGTTTTGTATGGTGGGAGTTTTCAGATGAACCTAGTTGTTCATGACAAGCCTGATTTTATGAGGTATCCCTCATCTTTGTGGGGTATAACCATGATGAAGGTGCCTAACTGTGGTTCAACAGAAAACACATCCAGAGCAAGATATGTGCTCTGCAAACTTGGACATCGAGGCATGTGCCTTGCCCCAGAGAGGTTATATCCTCGAGCTACACAGGTAGGAAAGGAAAGGCATGGCACAGAAAGCACAAGCCAAAAGGGACCAGAAGGTGAGGAGCAGCACAGGAGTCTGGCAACCAAGGAGCAAGAGAGAAGGTATTCAGCATAGTGGATGGAAAAATTGCACAGAAGGAGAAACAGGCAGAAAATAATGGCAACAAGCAGGAAAATGAAAATGGAAACCCAGTGAGGGCATTCAACAGGAGTAACATGGCCATGTCAACAAGAAGGGAAGATAAGTTCAGCAGCAGGGCTTTGGACAGATAAAGGACAAAGGAGAAAGAAGTTACTCATGGACAACGCAAGAGACAACCAAGACATAGCCTCTTCCCTCCCATTACATGCCTAGTGAGGCTGTGCCCTAAAAAGGTTTAGGATCCAATTCCCAAGAAATTCTAGGGCTGCTTAAGGGAAACAAGCCCATGAAGTGGTCTCAGTATCCTGAAGACAGCTGTCTGTCTTCATTTTTGCCCATCAGGAGATACTTTTTTAAACTTATAGTTTTGTTGCTGTCCTGNTTTTTTTTTTTCCCCCACTCAAAGGTAGTGCTGCAAAATGGATGTTCTATTCCAGCTAAGAACTAGCTAAGGACAGGGACATGTTCCTGTGTTTGTGTTTTACCCAGCAGCCCAATTCTCACTATTTATAATGGCAACAAATGATCATGTCAAAATGGTTTAAACAAAGTGAAATACGAGAAGACCTCTACCTTGTCTGTGATATTTTAAGTATATTTGTGATGGAAATGCTGAGACTAAAGCTTCAAGATACTTCTGCAAAGGGGCATTTACAATCAAACATAAACCAGATCTGACCTGCTTTTTCCCTGAAAGTTCATGTAAGAATTTACCTTCTTTAAAAGACATTACACTTATCTCTGTTTATGACACTGATAAAACTCTTGCACATAAAATAAGTAAGAGCATAAAGGAAAAAAAAAAAAGGCTTGCCTTTGGGACCACCACATTCACCACTGTTGGTAACTTGTTCATTGCATGAGTATCAGGTCAATGGTCAGTGGTCTTAGTTCAAGTGTTCCTGCGACAATACATTGTGCACTGCAGATCACACCACTGAAAACCTTGCTACTGGGCCAAACTTTTGTTTTACTATGGTTGTGTGCAAAAGCAGGTCACAGTCAGACAAACTAGGTACTGGAGGACAAATCCTTGTATGTATTTAGGCAGGTCTGTTGTTGTGGTTTAAAGTATCAGAAGACTGATAAACAGGATGGAAGGAGTGGGAAAAGAGGGGAATTAAAGATACACTTCATAAGCAGAACTACTTTCCTTCTCCCCACCTTATCCTTGCTGACCAGTGGTGAGCAAGTGATGGTCTCTGTTATCAACATCCACATCTAAAATAAGCCTTCAGTTCGTCCTATTTTTTGTGTTAGTATTGTTGTAAAAGAACAAATCCAGAACTTCTTAGCCCTCACACCAGTCTGAAACGATGTTCTTGTCTTGGGGACCGTATGCTGACTTCTCGTGCATGGACTCTATGCTAAAAGCACTAAATGGGTGCGAAGCTGCAACTCTTAGTCACTTAAAACAATTAGTAGAATGCAACAATGATAAATCTTTCCAAAATAGTGTCAAGGGCTTATGGAAAGAAGGTAACCCAAGCAGCATCTCTGTCCTGTCTAATTATCATAGGGCATCCTCCTGCAATTTCAAGTACAGTCATTACCAGCAACTGCAGGAGAGAAGGATTCATGCTTTCCAAGATGAAACTGAAGAATCTAAATATACCTTCAGCCCAAATATTACTGCATCTTGGTAGAAGATTGTCTCATATGCCAGTTTACCAGGAAGAGTGTAGACTTTATTTCCTAATTCCTGAAAAAACTTGTTTAAATAACAAACTATTTCTCATAACATTTTCTGTTAGACTCTAATATTTTATGACTGGTAGTTTGATTTTTATAAAACTTGTATTAAAATAGTTTATATTGCTTCAGCGAAAGAGTGCGTTCAGTGTGTTCCTGAAACTAAAATTTAGGAAATATCTATGAAAGAAAAAGAGTAATTTGTAAGATAAGAAGATAAAAGGCATTTTTTTAAATGCTTATCTTGAAAAGTAACAACAAGAAGTTTAAGTGTGTTTTTGCTGATTTTTCTCTCCAACTATTTGAAGCTATAAATGACTTAACTCAGTAAAATTCCAAATGTAATTATCTTCTGTACTTAGCCCAAGGCTTTCCATATATCTCTACACTGCTGTCTTGCATACAAAGTAGGTTTTTCAATAGCTGGTAACTATATAATGTACAACATTGTTTTAATTTCCCCTTCTTTGCTAACCTCTCGCCTAGACACAGACACACTGTCAAAGCCGCCCAGCCAGAGCAGCAAGGTTGCAGGGAGACAGAAAGGACTCAAAAGCATTTGGAAAAGCAGTTACACAAACAGGTCATACCTCTGCATTGCATTCAACATATTCCAATTTACTTTTGGCACTTTTATGAAAAATTATTTGCTATAAATGCCAAAAAATACCAGTAGTAGTAATAATAATAATACATGGAGAGTATTAGTATGTGAGAGACCACCAAACAAGCCAGGTCATGCAGCGTTTTGAAATAAACATCAGCCATTTCCCCCGTGTATCAACAACTCTAAATAAAGGGGACCACATTCCACTCGCCCCCCTCCACCCCCACCCCAGTGGGTACAAAAAGCATTAGATACATACTGATGGATTTCCAATCAGCCTGTTTAAGTTTCCTATTTCTTTTCAAGTTACGGTTTAGAAAAGAGGAAATGAAGCTGCAGTTGCTTCTGACGGTTTTTAGAACTACTACAAGAAGGTTTGGAAATCTGGTTTTCAATCATAGGGGGAAAAGCAGAACTCACATTTTATTGTTGTTGAGAACTGGATTTGATTAATACTGAGGTAATATTAAAATAAATTTTATTTTACCTGTAGCTCTAACTGCTGTACAACCTGCATTTGTACTCTACATTGGGCTGTACTTCTATCATCCAGCGCATGCTCACTGTTGAGATGTCTGTAACAATACACAGAAAATCATTAAGTGAAATGGATAAACAAAAAGGAAAAAGTAGTTACCAGGATGAACAAGCAATCAGAATGTTATCCAGCAGGTCTTAATCAATAGCTGAGATTTGCGAGATAATTTTAAATGTTTTTTTTTTTCCTCTGTCCTGCTTTGGCTTGTGGATCTTCCCATCACTCATTATT
Organism: Semnornis frantzii; assembly: GCA_013399775.1. Taxonomy (NCBI): domain Eukaryota; kingdom Metazoa; phylum Chordata; class Aves; order Piciformes; family Ramphastidae; genus Semnornis; species Semnornis frantzii. The sequence continues at coordinate 156,577 of VWYK01033144.1, read as the reverse complement.
ATCTTAAGCACATTTATTCATTTGCATGTAAGAGAAATTTTGCAGAACAGTTGTTTTTTCCTCCATTAAGTAAATGAAAGCGAGATCAAGAAATTAGAATAAATTAATTTAACATATAATTTTGCATTACTTGACTACAAGATGCTGGATATACCTAAATGGACACATGCAATACATGAATAATTAAGTCCCACAGAACCCTCATGTTTATGTGATTAAAAATAAAATATATGGTTATGTAAAGAACAAAAACAACCCACATGAAATTTGGTGTATGAGTGTGTGCAAAATATGTACCAATAAAAGAGAGAAAAATAAGGACAGTTACTGTAAAACAAATCTTCTTCATCCAAAAGAAACAAAAAAGTCATCCAGAACACCAGAACAGCTGGAATTCAAGGTTTATTGTAGGATGTGTTCTGAAAAACTTCACCCATGCAAATGTTAAATTAAAAAAAATAAAACCAAAAAAGCCTTGAAAAGAAAACTGCTCTAAGGCTCATGCTAAAGCTATGTTTTGTGACTAATACCTTCACAGAAGTGCAAATAAAAACAGTAATGTACAGACCCCCAAGTATTGTTCTCCCATCTACACTTTTTTTTTTACCTTTACATTGCCTTGATTTCAAGATGTTTAGCATATGATGGGCTAAATTTAACTCCAGTGACTCCTGTGATTTACAACACAGAACAATTTGGCCTACTTATCCTCTCATACTGGCTGGCTACAGCCACTGCTCTTAAATGTGTAATATTTACTATTCTGTGGAATAATTTTCTTACCTGCTAACAAGAAATATGTTTTTTTTTAATCATGGCAAATAGTTAAGTTCTGATCATGACCAGTGTAAGAAATAAAGCTCCCACCACTTGCCTGGTTCCCCTCTTCTCCATACT